>JAZKJV010008461.1:600000-853292 GCA_037367405.1 Ottelia alismoides | reverse complement strand
TAATCACACAAAGAAAATAAGGAAAAACGACCTCAAACAGTGGGGAAACTGCGAGATGAACCTCACGACGGCAAGCCGGAGATAGGGTGGAGCGCCTCAAAAACCACCTCCTCGATCAACCTGATGGTATGATGAGGGAGCTGTCACCTCCCTCAGTCAATTGGGCACCAAAGGAGGAGAGGGCAATGGTCCAAGAGGGTTCAAAGGGGAATGGAGGATGGTTGGCTCGGTTTTGAAAGGTGGTCGAGGTGGCTCGTAGATCGAGGTGTGTCGGGAGATGCAACGACCCGAAGGTCGAAAAAACACTTGGGCGAGTATGCCCTATGGTAGGGCTACAAAAGTCGTGAAGACATTGACCCCAAACGGTGAAAGACGCGCTCTCCAAAATTTAGAGAAAACGCCAGAAAAACGCATTCTGACAAAGTGCAGGGGGCATGTCAGAGAACTGGTCAACATGGCCCAAAGAACGAAGAAAATAGGCTACACCCGTGATCCAATCCTCAAGATGATGGCTGGGCGTGTATGGTGGTTATATGGGGAGAAAAAGTGAAGAAGGACTCGAGGTCAAAATGTGAATGATGCGGCCTAGAAAAATAGGAGAAAATGACTAAAAACGCTGCTTTGACGGGTTGCAGGAGCAGACCAGGGAGTTGACCAGCGGGTCAACTTCCACCTGGTTGGTCCACGTGGACCAACCAGAAAAATCCCTGGGAAAAACATTTGTAAATTAAATTAAAAATAGCAAATCAATTTATTATTTTTTGGTTATTGAATAAAAAATGTTCATTATTTTATTAATTATTTTATAGTGATTTATATTTATTTTTATGGGGTGTGTAATTACAAATTACCATTTATACCCCTTATAGGTATCTTTACCTATATATTCAAGTATTTTATTTTGATTTTGTATATTTGACTTATTCATTTATGTTTATTATTTTATAAATTTATAAAATATTTTTATACACTTAAATACATTTTTATTTTATTTTTCTGAAGTGAGTTGTACACTTAATAAAATAAAAGTATAGTTTATGTAGGTAATTACAGGTATAATACCTATGTATTTTATATACATGTATTTTATTTTGAGTTTTCTTTGAGTTTTTGTTCTGATTTTAATATACAAATATATTATAAGTAATATTTAAAAAATTATAAAAATATAAAAATACAAAAATAATGAATAAATAATAAATTGAATATTTTAATCTGTACAAGTATACAATAGGGGTCCAAAACTCAACTTTCAAACCGTAGCTCCGCCAAATGCGAAACCACTGCCATTAAATGGTTATTTTGATATATATATATATACAATTAAAGGTGAGTTTGCTGCATTTGGAGTTTTCAGTTGTGAGATACAGGTCTGGGAAGTTGGGACTCTGGATTTTTATTCAGACCATAACTTTTTATCTGTGTATTATTTTTCAGTGAAATCAATTTTGTATTTTTATTTACTAATTTATCTACAACTTTCATGTACAAAGTTTCTTTATTTTATGTAAAAAAAGTGGAACAAAAAATAGGTCCCAATTTATTCCTTGTCGACCTAGTCATTGAGATGCCTAGGTCTCGGGGTTTCGGGTCATAAAATATTTACAATATTTTATTCTTCTTCTTTTCTTTTCTTTATTCTATAATTTTGGCATTAAAAACAGTAATTTATACACTTTTTACACACATATGCATGAATGCTAAAATACATGAATTAAGCCTATTTACACGCATTTACTAGGGTTTTTAAGGCCAAAATGATAGAATAAAGATGATGAAATGTAGATTCATCATCCCCCTATACTTGCCTTTGCTAGTCCCTAGCAAACACTTATGCAATAAGTGCAGAAAGAAAAACAAAGAAAAGAAAAAGAAGGTGGATTAAGTGTAATTATCAAACTTGTCTTCACAAAATCAAAGTTTGGAGCTTAAGTCAGACCTTTGGAATTTTAGTGCGGGCGGAACCTTATTGAGAACCGAATTTGAAATCCAACAGTCCCTGAGAATCCCAAAACGCTGCTCAAGTATCCTCAATAGCCAGGTTAGAAATATCTCAATTCATACGCAAACTCTTACGACTATGAATCTGACTCGTACAGTGTAAGTGATGGTGGCTCTCCCCAACTAGAATGACAAAGAAACTGACTTCTCTAGTACAACAACCCAATGATTCCCCAATCCAACAACTCCATCCTCGAGGAGCGGGGTATTCCCTTCTAAGTTCAAGTGGCAACCAACTCAAGAGGTGGGGGTGAAGAGAAGAATGGACGGTAGCCAGTGTAGCTACCTATCCTCGGATGCAAGACCAGTGTAGTCAAGTCATCCAGCTGCAGGCTCACATATTTGACTTTGGAACTCAAGCTTGCTTATTGACTTTACAACATATTCACATACTTTGCAGGCATTTTATTTTTTTTGTGCAGGTCTGTCTTTTTTTTTGAAATACTATTCACAACAGTATTTACATAAGGAGTTTTTCCTCTTGAGCCAGTAGACTATCCCTCTTTTGAAGCTTTATTGCAACCCACAACCTCCTGTCTTTAGACTTCTTAATCACTGGACGGGTTGGGGTGCACTTCCCTCCCTAGAGGAGGACAAATGTTTCCACTTGTGTGCGTCTCATACCGGCAAATCCAATCCCCTCACCACTCCAACTGAGTTGAGCCATGTGAAAGGTGCAAGTATCCAAGTTAGGTCATTATCAACAAGAGTCGTGCGTGTGCTCCGAAATATTCTACTTAGGCAGACAAGAATCCATTGAACTAAGTCCCGTGATCCTCAAAGAATTAAGTCAAGTAGACCTGAAGTACCTCAAACCCAGTTCCTATAAGGTTCCTGTTATTAGGTAGATTATTAAGGTCCAATCAAGCTCCAATATCTGGATTTTACTTAGACTTGTTTAACTATCAAACTCAATCCGAAAAATGCTCATGTTATGCAATGCTATGCAGAAACTATTTTTGTGATGCAATTTTCAAAGTTTTTGAACTTTTTATCTTTTTTGAAAAGATGATGATGCATATGCAGATGCATTTTTTTGTATTTTTCAAAAAGATTTTTCAAATGTTTTTGGATTTTAGTTTTGCAAATGTTTTTGGGATTTTTGAAAATAAAAGATTTTGGCTAAAAGCTAGGTTATAATATTTACATGGGAGTGCTTCTTATATTTACAAGAAGTGGGTTTTAAGAATTTACAAGGGTAATTGATCAATTTTTATACATATAGATATATATAGTGGATTTTGGTGAGATGTAAGTATTCCTCAAACTTATTTGACACAAGCTTTTTCACACGATTTTCGAAAACTATAGTCCAAAATAGTTTTTACAAACATTTTACAAACATGTACACACATTTGAAAATCATTTTGCAAAGGCTTTCAAAATAGTATATATAGGTTTTTCAAATATTTTTACAACCATTTTTCAAACCATTTGCAAATCATTTTTCTAACATTTTATTTCACACAAAGAAAAGAAATTTTACAAACCACACATTTTTACAAAGGTTGAAAACATGTAACAAAATATTTTCAAAATAGTTTTCAATAAATGTTCACAAAGATTTTCAAACTATTTTTCAAACATTTTGCAAAAAACATTTTCACCTGATTTATTAATCAGTAGGTACAAAAAGAATTTGAGGAACAAAACACCTTTTTATTAAAGATTTTTAATGAATTTTAAAGAATTATTAGCCATATTATTTAAGAAAATACAAAAGTACGAGTTATGGCTAAAGTATATATGCAGTATATACGACCCCCCTATACTTAGCTTGAGCTATGTCCTCATAGATCACAGAGAAAAGAGAAGACATAACTCGTACTAAGTATAGGAAAATCTAAGGAATAAACGAACAATGAAATAAATGAACGAATGAGAAGTTAACCGTCCCCCCTATACTTAGGATCAAATAATCCTAAGTATAGCAGACTGTACACAAAGAAGGGAGGGTCAATGGTGGGAATGAACAGATCGTACTCAGATTGTCCCCCCTATACTTACGGTAAGATATCCCTAAGTATAGACAAGAAGAGGAGACAATGGAGAGGATAAAAGAATAGAGAAACTCAGGGTGCAGACCCCCCTATACTTAGGACAACGTACGTCCTAAGTATAGAAGACTGACAAAAAGGGGCGGCACCTTTTCGGTAGATGAAGAAGATAGAAGAGGAAAAGAAGAAAAGAAGAAAAGAGATGAAGATGGAAGACGAGATCGTGAGGATGTACGCATCGCTCCCCCTATACTTAGGGTGAAAGAAGCCCTAAGTATAGGCAACGACAGGAGTGATGACACGGAACGATGGAAGAACACTCGGCTCGTCCACCCCCCTATACTTAGGACAAAGTACATCTTAAGTAAGGCAAACACGAGAATGGGTGGACGAGCAATACGGTAGAGAGAACAGAGGTACACAAAAGTGAATATACAACAGAGATGGATATATGGATGGTCAAGAAGGTTGAAAGCGAACCTTCTTGCGGGACCGTTGAGGAATAGATCTGGTGTGATGCAGGTCGACATCGGGGTCCATAGTGGACGGAAGCCGATCAGGGACGACCGAGTGAAGATCCTCAGGGGCCCTAGGATGTGAAGGCACAGACGGGTGAGTGGAAGATGTGTGGTCAGGTCTGGCCTTGTGGGTCTCGCTGACATCAAAGTGAAATGGGACGAACTCATCATCATCGGAAGTAGTGTACTCAGTGTCGTCCTGCGAGGTCTCATCCAGGTCAAAACCAAAAGGAACGAACTCATCGGTGGAAGTAGTCGAACTCTGTTCGTCCTCTATAATTTCAACCGGATCATCTTTCTCATCAAAAGGCCCGAATTTCTGAAGAAAAGCAACTAAATCAAATTCGACCTTTGGCTCATCAGTATTTATGTGAACAGGGATGGACCCATTGGTGAAAGAAGTCGAAACATGTTTGTCCTGTCTAGTCTCTACATCTGCCCTCCGCTCAACGGTGTCTATCGTGTAAATCCCGCGGATGTCATCAACACAACGCCAAGTCCCAGAAGAAGGAACTCCGAGGTCCATGCTTTTCGAGTCTTCCTCAACTGGGAGGAATTCTCGGGTCTCAGTGGAATCCAATAAGCAGCAAAATTCTCTGATAGTATCATCAAGGTCATGGTCCTCGAGGTCAGCCAAGATAGGTGTGGTCACATCAGGTGCAGGTCTCTGGTCAGCAGTGGGTGCGGTGATCAATGCTTCGCTCTCGTCAGCGGGACGGAAGCGAATCTTTCCTGATCCGTAATCAACAACGACCCTCGCAGAGGCGAGGAATGGTCGTCCCAAGATGATTGGAGAGTGCTCCCCTGTGGAGGTCTCCATGGGCAACACGATAAAGTCAACATGGTAGCTCTTTCCCTGAATCGATACGACGACGTTTTCAAGAATACCCTTCGGCCTCTTTATTGATCCATCAGCAAACTGTACGATCATCTTGGTTTTCTTGAGAGGCCCTAAGTGAAGAGACTGTACCAGTGAGAAGGGTATGATGCTAATCGAAGCAGAACCGTCTAGGAGAGTGTGATTACATGTGTGGTCAGAGATGTGCAGCTAATGAAAGGTGTGGCAGTGTTCCTCTTCCGAGGAATGGGACGGTGTGTGATGGCGTGGGCAGTGGCCATGGTCAATATATGACGCTCAGATCTGCTCCTCCGCTTTCTCTTCTTGGGAAGAGGAGCAGATAAATCAGTCATGGCATGTTGAAGTGGGGCACGGATGATCTCATGAATAGTGTCCATCACTTCGGGTTCAGTCAATAATTTTTTTTAATTTTTGGACCTCCTCCATACAAGGGAGGAAGTCGGAATCAACATATACACGAGGCATGCCAAGAGCAGTCTGTACAGCGGCATCCTCGGGGTCAAAGGTGGGACTGGGTGTGAAAGGTTGTGTGGTCAAATGGTCTGGCAAGTGGACGCTCTCCTCACAATCTGACTCGATCATGTGTCTCCCGAAATCTTTTTGTGTTTTTAAATTTTTCTCTTTTTTTTTTGTATTTTGGGCGATTGCAAGTTCTCATGGAAATCCTCAAATGAACCCATATCATCAAATGGTGTAGTATCATGGTCGCTCTTATTTGTACTAGTGAGGGTGTCAATCCTCTGTCTCATATGATCCATCATCTGGGTCAAGTGCTCAAAGGTGGACTCCATGAAAGGTGACTCCAACAGCTCAGTCTCGAGTGTATGTGAAGGTGGAGGAGGATAATATACAGGTGGAGGTGGAGGTGGGTGTGGGTAGAAATCTGAGTCCTGATACTGTGGCTGAGGCGGGTATGTACAAAAGTCAGGAGCAAGGTCCTCCTGGAAGAAAGGAGGTGGACCGGCTGGAGTGAATGAGGGATCCGCCAAGTCCGGATAAAATACGCTCCAGGGGTCCATCTCGAAACAAAAGAAAATGATCGGGAGAGAACGATGGTCAAGTCAAGAGAAGTGAGAAGAAAGGCGCAAGTGCGCAGTGACGATCTAGGACACACACAAAATAATCACAAACAAAAATGAAAATAAATCAAACCCTCAATTCACCTACTCAACTCGGTAGAGATCGCAAAGAGCGGTCTTTTTATCTTGTCTGTTTTAGAGTTAGGTGAGAAGTCAAAGATATGCACAAACACTTAGGGGGCTAAAAATAGGATTTGGGCTCTAACCTTAGTGTGTGCACGAGCAATGTAAAACGAAGACAATGAGGGGATTACTCACCCCAATACAAGGTTTTTCTTTTTGATCGGTTTTAGGGTCAAGTAATATTAGCAGTCCCAAATTTATTGATTATCACTTTTTTGGATTTTTAATAAAAATGCACGATCTTAACGAGGAGTCGATTCCTTTAAGCACCTAGGTTTGCATAATCAGAGGGAGAGTCGGAAAAGCAATGCAAGCGGCAAAACGATGATGTATGCTAAAGAGAAATGCTCACCTTGCCTCCAGCAATCTACATGCAAAGATGCTCAGCAGAATTGAAACCTATCTATATGCAAATGCAACCGATGAAATCACCCTAAGTTCAAAAATTGCTATTATCATGAAGAACCACAAGCTGACCACCAATCCTCAACCCTAGAGTCCGGTCTAGGCTCACCCCTCCTCCTCTCGACAAATCGAGTTCAGGAGCAGCGCTTGGCAGGGTGGGCTCGCGGCGTGACGGATCGAAGATGATGAATCAACTGTTTAAATTTGACTAAGTCCAAACGATACTATAGATACATGCAAAGATATTAGGTGTTTGGCCTTAGTCTATCGCAAGCAATCTAAAACTAGGGGCTCAATCACACAAAATAAATAAAACAAAAATCGGAAAACAAAATAAAAAATGCCAAGAAAACCGTGAAAATCGCGGTGAGCCCCCAGGTGAACAGACACCTGGAATTTAGGCTTGAATGTCCAAGTGTCCGAGGGTACCTGTATTATTACAATAAATAGTGGTCTCTCTCTCACAAAAAATTACAAAAATTAATGCAATAAAATAAAAGCTTAGGAATCGTCTTCAAAATTCCCTCCAAGTCTGCCTTGGTGCAAAGCCAAAGCCGCCTCACGTGGGTGCATGGGCGCTCCTAGAAAAGAGTGCCTTCCTCGATCCGCATACCTCGCACAAAGTCAAACAAGAGGGTGGTTAGACAATTCAACAAACATATATCAAAAATAAAGAAAATAAAATAGCAAAAAGAAAAGCCGTGGAATAGACAATCAATCACAAGCACAAAGCAAAAACCCGAACTACGCGTTGTTGCTCCCCGGCAACGGCACCATTTGTTGAAGCGAGAAAATCAAGCGGTCGGATTGATCCACGAGGCGGATCAACAGTCGATGCGGTGACCGCTCAAAAATCCTGATTCAAACAACAATTAGCCCACAACAATTAAATCAAGCAGTGAAAGTAAATGTGCGGAGTTAAAATTTATTATAACTCTACAACAAAGATGTGTATAGGTGCAAGTATTGTAGAGGTCGAACATAGGGAGCAGACAGGTAGAACGGGGCAAAATTGCTCAAAATGTGTAAATGTGATCAAGTGTCTATCTATGCTATGTTTTTGTGGGGTTTTGATTTTTATATCTTTTATTTAATTTTTGATTTTATATTTTTGTATTTTGATTTTTAATTTTCTGATTTTATATTTGCTTTTTATATTGTATTTTTTTTAATTTTCTTTTTTTTTAATATTGGAATATATATACAATATAGGAAAAGAAGGGATAGAGTATTTATAAAAATAACTAAAAATAACTAAAATTCAGAAAATCAAATGTTTTTGTGGTTTTTATAATTTTATAATGTTTTCATGATTTTTTTAGATTTTTCCTAATTTTTTGGTATTTTTAAAGTCAAAAATACTGAAAATAGTAGATAAAAGACAATGCTGAAACTAAAATGGAGAATTAAAATGGAAAACAGTAGCAAAAATTCTCCAATTTAATTGTCAATGAAAGATAATAAAATAAGGAAGATTTTAGACACCAAGATTATATTTTTAGGATTTTTGTAGAATTTTTAAATTTTTATAGAGGTTTTTGGAGTTTTGTGATTTTTTGGAGTTTTCTTTTAATTTTTTTATGATTTTTGGTCTGAAATTAAAACACAATAAAATATGCAAGATATATTTTTTTGGGATTTTTCTGGAGTGTTTTTATATTTTTATGGATTTTATAACGCAAACAGTGCTGAAAATGAGTATTTTTGAATTTTTTATAAATACTAAAAAGACTCAAAATTCAAAAAATAATATTAGCATGAAAGAACAATGCAACAAGAGCTTAAATCTATTTTTTGAGATTTTTTTGAATTTTCTAGATGCATGAAATAAATAGGGAAAGCATACAAAAATACAAGGCCTAACATGGGTATGAATGTAAAAAGAGTAAGGTTCAAGGGGAAAAGTGCAAATTATACAAAAGTATACAACTGCAGATGAATGCTTTGAGTCCTAAATAAACATTACACAAAATGGCAGGGGAAATGGCACAAAATACCCACGCCCAAGGCGATCCGACGGCGGGCAGGGGCGGTGAACGAACTGGGAGGAGACCACGGTGAGATGGTCCTCCGGCGACCTGATCTTCCTCTTCCGCCACCGAGTGCTGCTTCAAAGCAAGTCCAGCAGCTCCTGGAGGGATGCTCTACCTTCTGGCAGTGCCAAAATGGCTAGGAGGGCACGGGTGCGCCGCCGCGAGGTCAAGAAACTGGTGCGGCTCCAGGTACCTGTTCTTTGGCAAACTCGACTCTAGATGGAGTCTCTTGACTCCAGGAACCTGCAAAGAAGATGCACACATAGCGAGAAGAAGGTTCCAGGAGCAAATGAAGGTTGAGGGAACAGTAAATGGTGTGAAATGAAGCTCGCCGGAGCAAGCTTCGACGAGGGTGTTCGATAATGGGATTAAACTAGAGACTCGATGAAATGCCAAGTTAAATGAATGAAATAAACGCTAATGATACAGCTAATTAATCACACAAAGAAAACAAGTAAAAATGACCTCAAACAGTGGGGAAACTGCGAGATGAACCTCGCGACGGCAACCGGAGATAGGGGTGGAGCGCCTCAAAAACCACCTCATTGATCAACCTGATAGTAAGATGAGGGAGTTGTCACCTCCCTCAGTCAATTGGGCACAAAAGGAGGAGAGGGCAATGGTCCAAGAGGGTTCAAAGGGGAATGGAGGATGGTTGGCTCGGTTTTGAAAGGTGGTCGAGGTGGTTCACAAATCGAGGCGTGTCGGGAGATGCAACGACCCGAAGGTCGAAAAAACACTTGGGCGAGTATGCCCTATGGTAGGGCTACAAAAGTCATGAAGACATCGACCCCAAACGGTGAAAGACGCGCTCTCCAAAATTTGGAGAAAACGCCAGAAAAACGCAGTCTGACAAAGTGCAGGGGCATGTCAGAGAGCTGGTCAACATGGCCCAAAGAACGAAGAAAATAGGCTACACCCGTGATCCAATCTTCAAGATGATGGCTGGGCGTGTATGGTGGTTATATGGGGAGAAAGAGTGAAGAAGGACTCGAGCTCAAAATGTGAACGATGCGGCCTAGAAAAATAGGAGAAAATGACTAAAAACACAGCTTTGACGGGCTGCAGGAGCAGACCAGGGAGTTGACCAGCGGGTCAACTTCCACCTGGTTGGTCCACGTGGACCAACCAGAAAAATCCCTGGGAAAAACATTTGTAAATTCAATTAAAAATAGCAAATCAATTTATTATTTTTTGGTTATTGAATAAAAAATGTTCATTATTTTATTAATTATTTTATAGTGATTTGTATTTATTTTTATGGGGTGTGTAATTACAAATTACCATTTATACCCCTTATAGGTATCTTTATCTATATATTGAAGTATTTTATTTTTATTTTGTATATTTGACTTATTCATATATGTTTATTATTTTATAAATTTATAAAATATTTTTATACACTTAAATACATTTTTATTTTATTTTTTCGAAGTGATTTGTACACTTAATAAAATAAAAGTATAGTTTATGTAGGTATATTTACAGGTATAATACCTATGTATTTTATATACAAGTATTTTATTTTGAGTTTTCTTTGAGTTTTTGTTCTGATTTTAATATACAAATATATTATAAGTAATATTTAAAAAAATATAAAAATACAAAAATAATGAATAAATAATCAATTGAATATTTTAATCTGTACAAGTATACAATAGGGGTACAAAACTCAACTTTCAAACCGTAGCTCCGCCAAATGCGAAACCACCGCCATTAAATAGATTATTTTGAATTATATACAATTAAAGGTGAGTTTGCTGCATTTGGAGTTTTCAGTTGTGAGATACAGGTCTGGGAAGTTGGGATTCTGGATTTTTATTCAGACCATAACTTTTTATCTGTGTATTATTTTTCAGTGAAATCAATTTTGTATTTTTATTTACTAATTTATCTACAACTTTCATGTACAAAGTTTCTTTATTTAGTATAAAAAGTGGAACCAAAAATAGGTCCCAAAATGAATAAAGAATGGATAAAATAAAAGGAAATTTTTGCTGTATTTTGGCCCTTATCTCCCCCTACTTTATTCCTTGTCGACCTAGTCATTGAGATGCCTAGGTCTCGGGGTTTCAGTTATAAAATATTTACAATATTTTTTTCTTTTTCTTTTCTTTTCTTTATTCTATAATTTTGGCATTAAAAACAGTATTTTATACACTTTTTACACACATATGCATGAATGCTAAAATGCATGAATTAAGCCTATTTACACGCATTTACTAGAGTTTTTAAGGCCAAAATGATAGAATAAAGATGATGAAACGTAGATTCATCAGTAATCACAATCAATCACAAAGAAATCCGATCTTTATGTTGTTGCTCCCCGGCAACGAGGTCAGTTGATAATCGAGATTTTACGAGGGTGAAATTATGTTTCACACAAGGCGGAGACAAAGTCGATGTGGCGAACCCTCACAAAACCCCAATTACTCAACAATTAACCCACAACAGAGATCAAACAATGAAAAGTACTATGTGGAGTTAAAATTTATTATAACTCTACAATGGATGTGTATAGTGTGCAAGCATGTAGAGGTCGAACACAGGGAACAAGTAGGATAGATCGGGCAAAATCAATGCTCAAGAATGACTGTGATATATTTATCTATAAATGCTATTTTTTGTGGGTTTTTAATTTTATATTTTTATATTTTGATTTTTAATTTTATGATTTTATATTTTCTTTTTATAATGTATATTTTTTATATTTTATTTTTTTAACAATATAAAATAAAGTATATGTACAATATAAGAAGAGAGAGATAATGTATATATAAAAATAGGTAAAAATAAGTAAAATTCAGAAAATAAAATATTTTTGTGCTTTTTATAATTTTCTAATGTTTTTATGATTTTCTATATTTTTACTAATTTTTTGGTATTTCTAAAGTCGAAAATACTAAAAACAGGGATTAAATTAAAAGGTTGAAATTAAAAATGGAGATGAAAAAACAGATTAACAAATTCTCCAAATTAATTTTAAAATAAAGATAATAAAATAAAGAAAATTCATAAATAGAAATTAGATTTTTAGGAATTTTTAGGAATTTTTAATATTTTTATAAAGATTTTAGAGGTTTTGTAATTTTTAGGAGTTTTCTTTTGTATTTTTTAGTGATTTTTGGTCTGAAGTTAAAAGATGCAAAAACATACAACATATAATTTTTTTGGAAAAGAATAAACCCATGTCCATTTCCATATAAGTATCTATAAAACCAAAAAATATCAATATCCTCTTAAATGGATAAAATAATGGTCACAGATATATCTGTACCCGATTGCATCTCTATTTTCTGCACATCTCTTTTTGCAAAGTATGTCCATTATTGATTACCTGGACTTTGTGAGGCATATGTGTTAAAATAAGAGAAACTATAAATGTCATTGAATTCTGTTATTTTCAACAACGATGACCGATTAGTATCCAAAATGAGAAAAATGTTTGTATATACATCTTAAGCCCATTATTCGTGACTGAGAGTAAACGGTCTTTTCAAAAAAAAGGAAACATCAAAATGTAAGCATAATTCTAGAACAGTGTAAGGTAAGACCAATAATATCCACAAAATAATATCACTCTTGGGGGTTATCCAATCATCATTGGTATCACATCCAAATCAGAGATAAGAAATAAGGTGTAATAAGATATAAGTGAATTCTACTCATCATTCTTATTCAGTTAGTGTGAAGAATAAGCTTGTTATAAATATAGAAATAATGGACGATGTAATCATGATATGATCGTTTATCTTGAAATCGAGATAAAATCTTTTTAAAATGGAATAACGGTGTTAAACTCTTGCAGAAACATTGTTGTATTCACGTTTGAAACATAATTTTCTCGTTTTTATTCTCGCGAAGTAAAACTTAACCAATAGTCAATTTCTCAAATTTTCGAGTCTAGTCCAATGTTATTAAATACCTGTTTGCATATTGACGACTACTACTAATAAGGACCTTGCTTGGTGGCTGGAGAGCAAGGTCCCTATCACTGGCTGGCCGACTACAACTTCTTGGCTCCGTCATCACCGGCGTCTCCCTATACTGGGCAACCAGCATGCTCATCCCTATTGGGCTGGCTAAAAAGGTGGAATCTATCTCGGCTGATTTTCTTTGGGCCTATGGCACGCACCATGTCAATTGGGATACTGTCTGTCTACCAAAAAAGGAGGGGGGCTTGGGCCTACGATCGATGTGCTCCATTCGTGAGGCCATGATCGTTATGTGGTGTGGGAAAATCAACAGCGACGAAAACTCTATTTGGGCCTCTTATATGCGTGATAGATACCTAAAGGACGGAACCCTCGTGAACTCTAACAAGGCATCTGGTGACTCGCTAGTTTGGAAACACATTTTGGATATCCGCGACAAGTTACTCGCCTCGAGTGGCGGAAATGTGAGTTCTTTTAGCTCTTCCAGGCCAATAACCTTCAGAGATGCATTCAACAAGGTGAGGAACAGTGTTGAGATTGTCCCCTGGGCAAACATTCTTTGGAACTCGAAGGTGGTACCTAGACACGCTTGTTTGCTCTACAGGGCTATCCTTGACCCGCTACCAACATTGGAAAGGCTCACTAAGCATGGACTGGCTGCAACCAACACATGTTACCTCTGTAAACTAACGAGGGAAGCAACCTCCCACCTGTTCTACTCATGCGTCTTCTCTGCGAAGGTCTGGGAGGGGATCACCTCTGCCCTTTGCATCCCAAACCTGGGAACACAGTGCTTACATTTGATGCTGGACAAGTGTGCAGGGATTATTTGCCACCAACTGAAAATGAAGACCGTGGTTGCTCTCGCGACGACTACCTGGGAACTATGGGAGGAGCGCAACCACAGATGGACGGACGGTCATACCTCCTCTCCCCAACATTTGATTGGGCATATATCAAGAATGGTGCCAACCATACTAAACTAGTTGCTCATGGCTTTTTGCCCCTTTTGGTTTTTATCTCGGCCATGATGCCCACTTTAGAGGCTCTATGGCACTTTCTGTAAGCAAAATTTTTTTGTTTCTTACAAATCAATACAAATACTTGCTTAGCAAAAAAAAAGACTTCTACAAATAATAATAAGGCAACGTCTCAAAATACGCGGAAACTCAAATGGGTGCTCCGAAACGTTGAAGAATGCCCTTTTCTCGTCAAATTGGTACAAAAAAACAGCAGGAACCCATTTATCTCAGATTTCGACGTTTCAACCTCTTTGAAATGGTTATTAATAATGTGCTTTGAAATATTGTATAATTAAATCTCGGGATGTTTTATTATCCAAATAGCTATACATGAATCGACGAATACGGATAGAAGTGTTACCATGCACTTATCGTTATAGCTTTTAACTTTTTAATTTCTGAAGTTTCATTTATAGGCATTAGCATAAGATAATTTTATATTTCAATGAATATATATGTATGTATATGTATCTTTTCTTATAATCAATGGAAAGGATAAAATGAAATATTTTTAAAGGTTTACTCCAACCACATACAAAAAGGATGAAATCAGTCAAATATTAATATAAAACTAGGTATTATCATGTCTTTATCTATTTTAAAATCAGAATAAAAATGAAGTTATAGATAGTGTTGTATATAAAATTGTGTTGACATATTCTTAAAAGGGGATAGAAATGTAAAACGGATACTGGTGTGATAAGAATTATTGTAGAAGTACTCTGCACTAATCAAATGATTGATAAAATTTAAGGTGGGGTAAGAGATAAGTGAATTTTATCCTTTTTTTTCCTATTTCGTTGGCTAGAGCGATAAATAAGGGACAAATATCGTAGTAGAAAATTAACAAATGATGTAATCTTGAGATATAGCTATTTATTCTGGTAGGTTGTCCTATGATGAGATCTCTTAATTAGCTTTAATTTATATGAATAAGATGGTTTATACATTAAACAAATAAATGCATATATTCCATACTAATTTATTAATATAATGAAGTTACTCATATTTTTCGTTACATAAAGTCACAGCGAATATAGAATTACAATATATTAAAATAAATATATGAATACAAATATTTTTGGATATCATTGTGATATATGTATCCATATTTATTTTAAAATACACAGATGTGAATGTGATATTAGTGTGATAAGTCCGTGAAGAAATTGAGAATATTAATGTACATTTTTTAACAGATCATTTGTCTTACTTTGATGGATTTTCAAGGTTTGTAATCTAGACATAAACATAAATGTTCAATAGAATTCATTTTCATTAATCATTTTTTATTTATTAATCTAATATTGTAAACTTTGAATGTTTTTCATTATTGAAATTAGCTTAATATCAACTTTGTGATGAGAGATTAGAAATTTCCACTTCGAATGATACATAATCAGTAATTTATCTTTGTAGTCATCTTCTAATTCCACCAAAAATTGCATTGAGATTAGAACGATAGATCTTTAAAGAATTAAGCTTGTGGTTTTTTGTGAATGTAATCATGGCTTCTTCTTTCAGCGAGATCAAAAGTCTGATTAGTTGATATTGTGATTAATAGTGTGTGTGTGTATTTCCACAACTTCATCTTCATTGTGTGCCCCTCCTTACACAATTCATTGGCTCTGGCTATACTTTCATAAGTACGTGTTGATCCCTCCATTATTATGAATTACACATATAATCCTTGGTAACTAGTTTTATCCCCTCCTCTTAGCCTCCTCCCTAACCCTCCCCACCAATACAAATACCTCTCTTACTAATATTTTGATTTTGAATTAATTTTCAAGACAACTACCACCATTGACCAACATTTTCCATGTCCTCTCTGGCTCCTCTCTAGACCTCTATTTCCATAAGCCCTCCTCCAACATCGACCTAATCTTCTCTGCCCTCCTTGTCAACCACAATGGGGCCTCTTCGCCCTCCGCCTCGACAAGGCACTCAACTTAAACCTCACTTACACCTCTTTCTCTCATCCCCTCTTCTTCCAAGTTCCCTTTATTTCAATCACAAAATCCCTCACGAAAGTAGTCAAAGCATTACCCCACTCAACTTAGGGCCTCCCATGATAACTCAAGCAATTCCATAGGCAATCGATTCCCCAATGATCGATGCACGATTATAGAGCGAGATCATCTTCATTCTCTACAGGTAAGGTGAAAATGAGGAGGGCAAATGTCAAAGAGATTTGGCCTTTCTGGTTCCCCTGCACCCTTTCTCGCAGCTTGTAGTTGTGATACTATCAAGATCTTCAACCTTACTGTAAATTGATTGTCCAACCCCCTCCTCCTCAAGATCTGCTTCATTGAATGGGTTAACCTCAGTCTCAGTTCCACCACACCATCACCACCTTACACGACCTCTTCTCCCGCTTCCACTGCATCCAACTCTTCCTCGACTACCTCCGCTCTCGCTCCTCCTTTCACCTCCTCCCCTCCCGGGGGTATCAAGAAAGCTTGGGCTCAAATCATAAGCTCGATTAGTACTCAACTCGATAACATCTCCTAATCGAGGCTCAAAAAACTATTGAGTCCAAGTCCAAGTTGAATAAATGACTCGCTAAGGTTATTGAATCGAGTTTGAATAGAGGTGTGCTCTAGTCGCTAACTTGACTCGATAATTCGATTTTATTTCATATGGGAATACATGACATATGGATGTGAAGAGGAAACAATGCATCAATAATAAATTAAATGGAGTTCTGGGATGTATACATGTTCCATGATAATGATGGGAAACATGTTCGTGATGAATCTCCATTTCATCACCTTTATTCTATCATTTTAGCCTTAAATACCCTAGCTAATGCATGTAAATAGCATTAATTTGTACATAATAGCATTCATTATCTATTGTATTATTTGTATCTAAAATAAAGTTTTTAATGCCAAAATTATAGAATAAAGAGAAGAAAAAAAGGAATAAAATATTGAAAATATTTTATGACCTTAAAATCCGAGACTAAGTCAAGAATTGACTTGATCGACAAGGAATAAAGTAGGGGGAGATGATGGCCGAAAATGACAATAAAAATCCAATTCGTTTATTCACTATTTAAGCAGTTTTGACATCTATTTTATTCTTTATTTTTTACTCATCAAATGAAGAAACTTTGAACATAACAATTGTAGATAATAATGGAAATAAAAATGCAAAATTGAGTTTGTACAAAAATAATACACAATGTTCATTTTATACACAAAATAAAAAGCTAAAATCCTAACTTCACAGACCCATGTATTTCAAATAAAACTCAAAACATTGCAAAATCACCCTAATAGTATATAACTTTTCACAAGCTATTTAACAGTGGTGGTTTAATATTTTTTGGAGATATTGTGTGAAAGTTAGGTTTTTGACCCCTACTGTACGTTATACCGATTAAAATATTCATTCTGTTTATTCTTTATTATTTTTACGAAATCTTATTTTTAAAATTTTGTAAATATTATTTATAACATATGTGTATATTAAAACTAGAATAAAACCAAGAAGGAAATGAAAATAAAATAAGTCTATGTAAAAATATAGACAAAACACCTATGATTATACTTGTATATAAATAAAAGGGGAAGCATATTCTTTTATTCTTTATTCATTTATATTTTTTAAAATTGTAAATATTATCTATATTATATTAAAAATACAAAACTAAAACAAAATTCAATAAAATGTATTAAAATAAAAAGACGTATATAATACATAGGTAAAACACCTATGAATATACCTATCAAATATACATATCTATTTATTTAAGTATACAAATAACATCATAAAATTATAATAAAAATATTTTTATACTCAATAAATAAGTTATAAATATATAAAATAAAATAATAAAATAATAAAATAAAATATACAAAATAAAAATAAAATTGTATAAAATAAAGGCAAATATACCTATAAATACACTATTCAAAATTAACTACTAATAAGTAAAGCCAAAAAAATAAAAATCATAATAAAATACTACATTCAATAATAAACATTTTTTATTTTATACATAAAAATTAATAAAATCATTTACTATCTATAAATATTTATTTTCGAATAAATTTGCAGTTTTGTCTTTTAACGGCATGACATGGACCAATGGCAGGGCGAGGACTGATGACCTATAGTCAATTGTCCCTTCAGACGACCTCATGCGTCAAAACTATCAAATCCCGCTTTTCCTCCATTTTTTCCCGGTTGATTCGTTCATCCATCGTCGTCTCTTCCTTCATGATAAATGATTCCTGATCATCATAGATCCACGTCGTATTATTTAATCCCTTGTACATAGCTTGTAACTCCACCAATCGCTTGGTCAATAAGAATGTCTCTTTGTTTATAAATAAGAACCTCTGTTCCTCCTCTCAATTTTGGTCATTGATCCGAGTCTAAGAGTGATGTTCCTTCATCTAGGAAGCCTCCTCATGACAGGAGGAGCTTCCTAGCAGCTGGAACGAGCTCCGGGAGGACGGAGGTGCGCCCAAGGCGTTGCTCTGGCGACCAGCTATGCTCCCTGGCCAAAAAACAGGCATGAGCTGCGCTTTTCCTTGTTTTAGTTGGGTTTTAATTCAAGCTTTTCAATTATGCCCTTAGTTTAATTAGTAGGGTAGTTTAATTAGGCGATTCGTAGTTCATCGGAGCTCCGCTCCGGTGAACGATTTCACCGTGCTCCGACTGTCTTCGACCACAGCTTTCACCCTCATTTCCTTCCCCTCTCGCTTCCCTACGCATCTTCGCTCACTCAGATCCTCACTGGATATGAAGATCAGGTCTCCACCCTCAGCACCCTCGCTGGAGACCTCCATCGTGCCCATTTCCCATCCAATTCGACCAATAAGAGCCCTCCAGCCCCTTGGTTTTGTTTGTTGAGCTTCTTGCAGGTGCTGGAGGCCCAAATTGACTCCAAAAGGAGTTGATTTTTCAGAGGAAGAGGCACCTGGAGCCCCATTGCTTCCTCGACGCCGCCTGACCAAGCTGGAGCTCCATATGCTCGATTGAAGCCATCATAGGACACGAAAGACTTCCAGGAACAAGAAGAGACACTCGGTGGCGACGGCGAAGGCCGGAGGAGCCCGCAATGTTCGATCGAAGTTCGCCCCAGGCGAACTTCTTCCCTGTTCTTCCATACCTTCCCAGGACTGTCCGATCAAGATCCGCGTCCCAGTTTGATTTACAACCATAGGATTGAGCTGCCCCTTCACCGTAGATCTCAATCGCGAGATCTAATCATCACCGTCGGATCGTAAAGCGTCATCGGCATGAGAGGTGTTGACACGTGTTAAGTGAAGAGATCCAAACCGTCCGCTCGCGGCAAGATTGGGGTAAATTGCATATCTCACCATGTCTTTTTGTATTTTGTTATTTAGTCCTGTAAATAAAAGGTAATATTTATAAATAATTGGACATTTTGCATTTGAACCCCTATATTTATGTTATTTGCATTTGGGTGCAGTCTACGTCACCTCACGTGTCATCCCACATTAGGTGGCGAAATTGTAGGGATACCCCTATGAGTTTTTGTATTTCTCAAAAGTCCAATAAAATGAAATGTATGTTATATATTTTTGTGAAAATTGCTTGGAGGTCCCTAAGCTTTCTTTTATTTGCATATTTGGTCCCTCCCAACCTACATCGTGTGTCGTCCCGCGTGATGGGTATTTTGCACGAATAGCCTAACGGTTTTGTATTTGTTGAACAGTTCATTAAAATTTTAATTAAGTTGTATATTTTTGACATATTTGCACAGAGCTCCCCGATGTTTATTTTAATTGCAAAAATGCCCCTACTAGAACATATTTTTTGTGTGTTTTATCTTTTTATTTAACATTGGTAATGTGCTCCTAATAATCCATAAAAATATGGTTATATGCTTTATGCCATGTATATGCATGCCTAGATTTTTAATTAGCATTTTTCGCATTTAATCTATTTATTAAAAATCAAATAGAACACATTTATTCCCTGTTTAAGTTAGAAAATACCAAAAAAATAAAATGTCTTTAAAAATGCAAAAAAAAATTGTAGTAGCATATTTTTGACCTATTTTATTTACAGACCAAAAATCATTAAAAATGGAAAAATAAAAACTGTAAAAATTGAAAACCCCCAAAATCTCTTATAAAAATCTAAAAAATAATTTAAAAATCCAAACATATGTCTTTTCTATTAAAATTGATTAGGGTAATTTTGGGAATTATTTATTATTTTTAGTATCCAAATCAATTTCGGGTATTTATTTAAGCCTTTATTTGGGCTATTTTTGACTTCAAAATGCTTAAAAATTAGTAAACATTTCCAGAAAAATAACAAAAAATTTAAAAAAAATATAAAAATCGCAAAAATATCTTATTTACTATATTTTGACTATTTTTACATATTTATGTATTTATAATATATATATCTCTTATATTGTATTTATACATGTATACATATACATATATATTATATTTAAATAAAAAAGTAAAATAAAAATTGAAAAATATAAAAAGAAAATACAAAATATGAAACCAAAAATTAAAAAATAAAATTAAAAACCCACAAAAACAATAAATTGAACAAGAGATGAAAGACAGATTTTTTGTGCATTTTTCTACCCTCCTTCTACCTTTTGCTCCCAGTGTTCGACATCTACACGTACTTACACCTATACACTTTTACTATAGAGTTATAAAAAATTTTAGCTCCATACTTTTGCTATTTATTTCTTTATTCTTGTTGAGGGTTAATTGTTGATTAATCATGGTTTATTGAGCGATCAACGCATCGATTATTGATCTCTCTCCTTGTAAGATTTCTAGACCCTCGATGAATCACTGTTATCAAATGGCACAGTTGTCGAGGAACAACATCGCATAGTTGGAGCTTATTTTTGTTTTGTCTATTATCTCTTGTTCATACATTTATTTATTTATTCATTTCTAGCATTTATTCATTCTCATTTGATATTATTGATTGACTGTTCTGACCACTCTCTTTGTTTGGCTGTGATGCGAGGGACCGTTGCTCCTAGGAGGACCAGTGCACCCAAGCAAGGCAGAGTCAGTCTTTCTTGCTCGGCTGATGGGAGAGAGCATCAAGAACAGATAGAGATGATTTTTTGCAGACAATAAACTTTTTCGCATTTTATTTATTATATTTCATGAGAGAGAGTGACTCTATAAATGTAATAATACAGGACTCCCAGACACTTCGACTTCTCGAGGTCCGGTGCCCGAGGGATTGTTCCCTTAGAGGCCTCGATGGTTTTGACGCTTTTTACTTTATTTTATTTTTATTATTTTGTGTGAATGAGCCCTAGTTTAGGAAATTGCTTGATCGATAGATTAAGGTCCAAAGCCCCTAATATATTTGCATGTACCTATAGACCTGTGCTTGAACTTAGTCAAATAATAATTGCTATTTATTTGGATTTGAGATCGAGCACCGAGAGAAGTGCTATACAACGCTTGCAGGATTTGTTGTGGCGGACACCGATGCACTTCAGAGACTGGACTTGTGGATCTCATCTCTAGATATTTAGCATATGGTTCTTTATGATAATAGCAATTTCTGTATCTAGGGCGGTTTCATCGGATTGCATTTCATGTAGCATAGGTTTTCAATTCTATCTTTCATCCCGCATGGAGAGAGCTGGGAAGCACTGTAAGTCTTCTGACTTTACATGCATCATCAATTTCTGACTTGCATGGCTTTTCCAAACTTCTCCCTCTAATTTTGCTCACCTAGGATGCTAAATGGAATTAGAAACCATCGTTAGGAAAGTGCATTGAAAAATAATTAAAAAAAGTGATAATCTAAATAAAAGCAGGACTGTTAACTCTACTTGATCTTTAAAATAAAATGGATTCCTTGCCTTTGGGAGAGCAACCCCCTCCTTGTATGCGCATTTTATTCCTACGTACACGCTAAAGATTAGTGCCCAAATCCCAAGCATGTTCTCGGAGTGTACAACTTTGTGATGATCACCTAACTCTAAAAATGAAAAGATAAAAGACCGTCTTGGTCTTCACTGTGTTTAGTAGGTGAATCTGGGGTTTCCTTTATATATTGATTGGGACTTGGAGTCCATTTTCATTTTCTTATCTCTTTGAGTTTTGTGGTCCCACCTGTGTGAATCATTATTTTTCATCGTTGAGTCTCTCTATCTCTCTTATACATACACCTCCTCATTTGCATCGAGTCATGATATTGGGTCTTGAGCTTCACCTTCTTAGCTGGATTTTGCGGCTTCTCTCCTTGCCCATATCACCTACATCTAGTCCGATCCGAGGAGACCCTCTCCTTGAACCACAATTTTGACTCTGTCTACCTTCATCTCACCCACCCTCCTCGTATCCCTCGTATCAGCTCTTCTCTTACCCGGGATTGTTGTGGGCCCGCATCAAAGATTTTTGGAATACACTGATTATTTGTGTAAGTTAGGCGCATTTTGAGGATGCTGAGATTTATATCCTACTTTTGGTGGATCTGACATGATATGTGCATTGATATTATTGAGGATTTTGATGATGCACGATCACTAGGTGTGATTCTTTATTGAGGATTTTTTATCATGCACACCAGATTGAGGATGTGACCTATTTGGATGATTTGAGGATGATATCATGAGCTGTGACTAATCGATCTATTTTGTGATTCCAACCACCTTAATTTTCAGAGATTGATTGACTATCTTGATTTCCGCTTCACATTAATGGTGACCGAAACCCATATGATCTCACTCATATCTTTGATTGACCCATCCTTGATCTCCTGACCCATCTACCCATGACAATATGAGAATTTCTGCTTTTATTTCGTGCCATCTCAACTGATTGGATTGACTTGAGGGACGTACTGTGATTGACATGATTATCTATCCCTCACACGATCTTATACCCTCCTATGGATTGATGATCGCTTGATTTTGAGGACCTGATATGTGCTGCTAGCAATCCCATGTATTTATTGACCTAGTTTGCACTACTTCCCGAGGACTATCTGCGGGAGGATGAAACACATTCTCTATGATCGGTTTCATTCACTGACTATGTATCCGATTTGTCAGAGCACGGAATCGACTTGTCTGATTTGACTGTTTGGCCTCCCTTATGATTGTGCGCCCGATCTGTTAGTGCACGAGGCCAAATTCACTAACTCCTTTGAGTCTTCTCTCCTTGACGGTCCTCGCAAGGATGAGTATCACTTTCTTTATCATTTACTGCCTAGTTCATAGCACTCTCCGAGGTTTTTCTGTGAGAGGCTATGACATCTTTCTCTATCTGTCGATCTCTTCTGCTGGTAGTCGATCTGTCATCTATTGGGACCACATCTGAGGATCTGTCTAATGGATCCTGCTCCTTAGAGCCCTCTCTCCTTGACTACCCTCGCAAGGTTGAGCTCTGATCTAACTGTTCATTGCTTAGTTTGCATTGTTCCCTGGAAATTATTTGTGAGAAAATGAAATACTTTCTTTACGCTCGGTTTCCCTTAGTGATTGTGTCTCCTATCTATTGGAGCACAGAACTGAGTCATCTGTTATATCTTTCGGTCCCACTACCTTGCTATGTATCTGTCTTAAGGATCTTAGGGTCTTATCTGACTAGACTCCTTTGAGTTTTCTCTCCTTGACGATCCTCGTAAGGACGAGCCTTCTTTCTTTGATTATTCGATGCTTAGTTAGCAGCATGTTCCCCGAGGGTTATCTGCGGGATGCCGTCCACTTTTTAGTTCTATCGGTCACTTCTGCGGGTAGCCAACTTGTCGCCTACCGAGACCGCTTTTGATGATCCGTCTGATGGATCTGACTCCCTTGGAGTCTACTCACCTTGACAACCCTCACAAGGGTGAGCACTATATATTCATTGACTAGCATGTATTACTCCCCGAGGGTTATGTGCGGGAGGGTACACCATTTTCTAGGTACTCGACTTCACTTCTGGTGTCTCATGTCTGTAGGAGCACGAAGCCGAGTCTTCCGATATCTTTAACTCATCTGAGTCTACTCACCTTGAGGACCCTCGCAGGGTTGAGCCATGTCTTGTGGTGTTTGGTATGTCCTTGACGTTCTGACTTTACGACCATCGGATATCACGCCGTGACATTAGGATAGTCGCATGATTCTCCACCTTTCATATCGTTTTGAGACTCTGGTTGACTTGGAGGAGTCTGTACTGTTCTTTCTTTCTCCAAGTATTACAGTATCGGCTCCCCTCATTAATTCCTTCCTTATGAGACGGTGTTCTGACTCATGCTACCGGTCCCTGGTTTAATTTTTGATCTCTTGTCCCTGGTAGCTGACACCCACTTGATTGCATACTCGGGTGTCTTTTCACTATCTGAATGCGTCTTCATTGTCACAGGGAGACGATGACAAAAGCACGGTATTCACTTGCCAGATACCGTCATGTACCTCACCAGTCTATACCATTTTGAATATAGGTGTTTATCTTATTCATTCTGTCTCCCGTATGTCATGTGTACCCCAGATCATGTGCCATATCTTTGTGTCTATACTTAGGGTGTACCTTGTCCTCAGTATAGAGGGGTACACACCGTGTTGTTCTTTCTCCGTCATGTTTCATCACTCTTGTTGTTGCTTATACGTAGGGATCTTTCACCCTAAGTATTGGGGGAGTGATGCGTACATTCTCTACTATCTTGTTCATCAATCTGTATATTTCTGCCTCTTCTTCTTTTCTTCTTTTCCTTTTCATTCTTCATTTTCTACAGAAAAGGTGTCGCCCCTATTTGTCAGTTTTCTGTACTTAGTACATACTTTGTCATAAGTATAGGAGGAGACAGCCCCAGCTGTGTTATATTTATCTTTATTTTCCTGTTTATTCCCACCCTTGACCCTCCCTGCTTTGTGTACAGTCTTCTGTAGTTAGGATTATTTTATCCTAAGTATAGGAGGGTCGGTCAACTTCTTATTCATTTATCTTCCCATTCTTTCATTTCTTATTCAGACATTGTAGTACAGGCTTTTCTATACTTAGTACGAGTTATGTCTTCTCTTTTTCTCTTCAATCTATGGCATTGCTCGTGCTAAGTATAGGGGGGTCGTATATACTCTGTATCTACTTTAGCGAAAACTCATACTTTCGAATAATATTAATAAATATAGCTAAAAATACTATTTATACATATATAATTCATAAAAAACCCATTGATAAGGCTTTTTATTCCTCAAATTTTTTTGTATATACTTATTAATAAATCAGGTTAAAAATATTTTTGCAAAATGATTTGAAAAATGGTGTGACCCGTTTGTAAAACTTTTGTGAAATGTTTTCAACCTTTTTAAAAATATTTTGATTTGCAAAAATTCTTTTCTTTGTGTGAAATAAAAGCTTTGAAAACCTATTTGCAAATGATTTTGAAACCGGTTATAAAAATATTGTGAAAAATTATATATACATATATATTGTGTAAAAAATCTTTGTAAAATAGCTTTCAAATGTTTGTAAATGTTTACAAAAATTATTGTGTACTATAGTTTTCAAAATGGTTTTCAAGTGAATCTGAGGAATAAATGCATCATTAAAATAGGAATAAAATGTGTATATAATTATAAATGAAAATAAAATTCTTTATCAATTGTACATATACACCTATGAGAATAACTTGTTAAAACCTATAAATTCTTTAAATTCTTAAGTCTTGTAAATAAATAAAAAGCGGCACGCCCGTGTAAATAGCTGTAAATATTTTTTATTTTGTATGCCAAAATTCTTTTTATTAACAATTCTTTTCAAATTCTTTTTGAAAATTGCATCATTCTTTGCATCAGTGTACATGGCATTTGCATAGCATTCATATTCTTTTTAATTGAGCTTGATGATTGAACTAGTCCAATAAAGTCAAAGATTGGAGCTGGGTTGGACCTCACTGCTTCTAATTGCACTGGAACCTTATGGGAACTAGGTTTAAGGTACTTCAGGTCCATTACGACTTAATTCTTTGAGACTCAGGGCTGGGTTCAAGTCACCTCAACTGACTAACTATAACTTTTCGAGATGCACACATGACTCTTGTTGGTCGTGACTTAACTTGGATACTTGCACCTTTCACTTGGCTCAACTCAATTGGAGTGGTGAGGGGAAGGGATTTTCCTATCTGAGATGCACACGGGTGGAAACATTCGTCCTCGTCTAGGGAGGGAAGTGCACCCTAACCTAGTCCAGTTGCCATGAAGTCAAATGACACGAGAGTGTGGGTTGTAATAAAGCTTCAAAAGAGGGATAATCTTCTGGATCAAGAGGAAAATCTCCTTATGTAAATGCTGTTGTAAATAGTATGTTGAAAAAAACTCCAAAAAAGTGGACATGCTTGAAAATAAAAATAAAATGCATCTCGGAGAATGTATATATGTTGTATAGAAAATAAGCAAGCTTGAGCATCAAAGTTATATCATGAGAGCCTGCAGCTGGATGACTTGACTAGCTGGTCATGCATCTCGATATAGGTAGCTATATTGGCTATCGTCCATTCTTTTCTTCACCTGCTCTTGAGTTGGATGCCACTTGAACTTAGAAGGGAATACCCCGCTCCTCGAGGACAGAGTGCTGGATTGGGGAATCACTGGGTTGTCATTCTGGAGAAGTTAGTTCCTTTGTCATTTCAGTTGGGGAGAGCCACTATCACTTACATCGTACAAGTCAGCTTCATAATCATAAGGGTTTGTGTATGATGTAGGCTAGTTCTGACCTAGCTATTGAGGTGGTTTGAACCGAGTTCTGTGATTCTCGAAGGCTATTGTGTTTTAAATTTTGTTCCCGACCAGGTTCCACACACATTTTCACATCATTGTCTAACCTGAGCTCCAAACTTTAATTTTGTGGTGACAAGTTTTATTATTGAAATCATTTCATGCATTCATTCCTTTTCTTTTCTTCTTTATTCTTTGTATACTTATTGCATAAGTGTTTGTTAGGGACTAGCAAAGGCAAGTATAGGGGGGTGATGAATCTCCATTTCATCACCTTTATTCTATCATTTTGGCCTTAAAAATCCTAGTTAATGCATGTAAATAGCGTTAATTTGTACATAATAGCATTCATTATTTATTGTATTATTTGTATCTAAAATAAGGTTTTTAATGCCAAAATTATAGAATAAAGAGAAGAAAAGAAAAAGAAATAAAATATTGAAAATAGTTTATGACCCTAAAACCCGAGACCAAGTCAATAACTGAGTTGGTCGAAAAAGAATAAAGTAGGCGGAGATAAGGGCCGAAAAGGACAATAAAAACCCAATTCTTTTATTCATTATTTAATGAGTTTTGACTCATATTTTATTCTTTATTTTTTATTCATCAAGTGAAGAAACTTTGAACATAAAAGTTGTAAATAATAATAGAAATAAAAATGCAAATTGAGTTTGTACAAAATAAGACACAATGTTCATTTTATACACAAAATAAAAAGGCAAATACCTAATTTCAAAGACCCATATCTTTCAAATAAAAACTCAAAACATAGGAAATCACCTCTAATTGTATATAACTTTTCACAAGCTATTTAATGGTGGTGGTTTTATATTTTTTGGAGTTACTGTGTGAAAGTTAGGTTTTTGACCCCTACTGTACATTATACCGATTAAAATATTCATTTTATTTATTCTTTATTATTTTTACAAATTCTTATTTTATAATTTTGTAAATATTATTTATAACATATGTATATATTATAAATAGAATAAAACCAAAAAGGAAATGAAAAATAAAATAAGTCTATGTAAAAATATAGACAAAACACCTATGATTATACTTGTATATAAATAAATGGGGAAGCATATTCTTTTATTCTTTATTCATTTATATTTTTATAAAATTGTAAATCTTATCTATATTCTATTAAAAAATAAAACTAAAACAAAATTCAATAAAATACATTAAAAACAAAATGATGTATATAATACATAGGTAAAATACATATGGATATACCTATCAAATATACATATCTATTTATTTAAGTATACATATAACATCATAAAAATATAATAAAAATAAATTTATACTCATAAAAATAAGTTATAAATATATAAAATAAAAGAATAAAATACTAAATTAAATATATAAAATAAAAATAAAAATAAAAATGTATAAAATAAAGGCAAATATACATATAAATATACTATTATAAGATAACTACTAATAAATAAAGCCAAAAAATAAATATAAATCATAATACAATACTACAATAAATAATAAACATTTTTTATTTTATACATAAAAATTAATAAAATCAATTACTATTTATAAATAATAATTTTTAATAAATTTGTAGTTTTGTCTATTAGCGGCATGACATGGACCAATGGCAGGGTGAGGACTGTTGACCTCTGGTAAACTATCCCTTCAGACAACCTGGCACGTCAGAACTATCAAATCCCGCTTTTCCTCCATTTTCCCCAATTGATTCATCCATCCATCATCGTATCTTCCTTCATGACAAATGTTTCCTGATCATCATAAATCCACGCCATAACATTTAATCCCTTGTATATAGCTTGTAGCTCCACCAATCGCCTGGTCAATAAGGGTGCTCTCTTTGTTCATAAATAAGAACCTTCGTTCCTCCTCTCAATTTTGGCCACTGATCTAAGTCTATGATGAATCCTTATTCGTCACTCTTTATTCTTTTATTTTAGCTAATTATCTTGGAAAAGCACCATGTAAATATTTGTAAATACAATAACGTAGCAATATGCACACATGTGTGAATATTACATAATTAGCATGTATTTATGCAAAAATAAAAGAATAAAGAATAAAAATAAAAAGAAGAAAGTATTTAGAATAAATACTGAGTGACCCGAACCCCAAGAGAGGGCCAAGCATTGGCCTGATCGCCAAATAAAATAAGTAGAGAGAGATAGGGCCGCTCTACCTTGTATATATATCAGGTGTGTACATAATTTATTTTTGCAAAAATAAAAATAAAAATATGTTTTTATGTCCTTGAATATATTCCTAAAAATAAGAAAAATAAAATAAGATAGAATAAAATTCTTTCTATTACTTGTACGTAATACATATATATATATATATACCTTCTTCCCTGTTTATTTTATACCTATAAATAAATAATAAAAATAAAACAAAAATTGTTTTATACTCTAAAAATTATCTTGTAAATAAATAAAATATAAAATTAGGGTATTTTTGTAAAAATAATAAAATAAAAATAATTGTGCAAAATACATAGGTATTTTATACCTGTATATAACACCATATATTGTATATAGAATATTGTTTTCATAAAAATAAATAAAAAACATAGAAAAATCCCTTGAAAATAACAAACATTTTCCATTTTATTCATTTTTAATTTAAATTCATTTTCTTTTTTAAAATTATTTATCTTTCATTTTCCTAGCTATTTTATCGTGTAGCGGGTTTTGTCCTTATTCTAGCCTGCTTGTGATTGGTCCACGTTTGAAACGTTGACTCGGATCAATCCCCTATTCCAAAGTTTGACCCGACCCGATCTCTCTGTCGAACCTCCTTCTCGAAATTTACTAGGTCAGATCGCGTGCCTGTTTACTCCAAAACTCCGCCTGTGCCTTCCCCATGGATCCAAGATCCTCGCGGATCCCTAGGGAAGAGTGGATCCTTCTCGGATTGCATGCCCTGGCCCGATTCCTCGAGCCACCTGAGACTGCTATAAAGTCTTTCATCTGCCTCCCCAGGTCGGCAGCTCGCGCCTCACTCCCTCTCGGTACTTTAGAAACCTTCAGCGTGGTGACAACCGTCTGAGGAGCCATCTAGTGGTCGATTTGGTGCAGTGTCGCCGACGCTCCCCCTTCGTGGTCGGACCTCCACAGCGAGAAGCCTCCCTCTCCTGCTGTCGCTTGGTCGAGGCCATAACCCCGCCGATCATCTTCTCATGGAGCTCAGGAACGTGTATGGACCTTCGGGTAACCCCTTAGTCTTTCCTAGCTCCGCATTTTATCAAATCTCTCCATTGTTCGTCGCCGTTGCTCTGCTAGATCCGACCAGCCAGTCGGAGCTTCGTCACCCACATCCATCCATTTCGATACCCTCGCACGCTCACCCTCCATCCTCTTACATGACCTGATCACCCTAATCTTAGCCTACATAGCCAGGATTAGGTCCAAGATCTCCCTCTACCGCGACCGCCGGAGATCGAGCTCCATTCCCCGTCGCTTCTTTGGTTTTCATCCCTAATAAACCAAATAGGAGCATAGCTCTGAGTCAGAGCATCTCGTTGTAGGTTCTGTTGCGCGTGGAGGGCCTCCAAACCACCCTCGCCCAATCTCGCCGGAGTAGCTCCAGGTGCCCTCCGTCATCACACCGATTAGACCGTTGGAGCGCCCATCTGAGTCGTTCACCTGATGTGGAACCGTCCCACCACTTCACTGGTACATGTTGATCTCTCATCGGGGCTGAGGATCTCATCCTTGGCTCCGGTGAAGTTCATCCAGACACAGTTCTTCCAGACGTCTTCTCTGCCATTTGATTGACGACACCCTCCAGATCCCATCTCGAGCGTCCATCCACCCGAGGTGTCAGACCGTTAAGTGTCAGATCTAATGGTCACGTACATGCCACGACCCCGACCAGTCGACACCGTCAGATATGACATCTGACAACTGTATAGCCGCACGATCTCGCCCCCACTAGCGGCCGACATGCCCCCCCCCACACGCTCGACTCACGTGCCATCGAGGGTATATTGCTCCTTTTACTCTGCTTTTATTTTAGTTTGTGTTTTAGTCTGTAAAATAAAAGTAATAGTTGGACTTTTTTGCATATTAGTCCTTTTAGTTTTAGATATTTGCAGTTTAGTCCTTACAGTTTGGAGACATGTGCTCAGTCACGTGAATAATGGGTTATTTGCATTATCTGTCCTGAACTTTTCCTATGTTAATGATTGAATGAATGTTTTTCAATTTTGCATATATGCCCCTGTTTTTCAATTCCGAACTAGTTCAGGACAGATAATGGAAAAAGTAAATGATTTTATTATTTATAAATAATAAATGATTTTATTAATTTTTATGTATAAAATAAAAATGTTTATTATTTATTGTAATATTTTATTATGATTTATATTTATTTTTTTAGCTTTATTTATTAGTAGTTAATTTATAATAGTGTATTTAGTTCAGAAAAATTAAACTAACTAAATGGATGCAATGAGAGAACCGTCCTAAACAAAAACTTCTATTATCGTGAAGCACAGATTGATTTGACTAAGTCCAAACGAGTTCTATAGGAACAGATATTCTATTAGGGGCTTTGGACCTAATGCTACATGGCTCAATCAAATAGAAACCTATATCTAGGGGCTCAAGCACAAAAAATCCATGTGAAACAAATAAAAAGATAAAAGCGAGAAGACAAAATCCGGAAAAATAGCGGTGAGGTCCCCCAAGTGCACTAGCACTTGGCAAAACAGACCTCAAAATGTTCAAGTCAACAAGTCCACAGTTCTAAATTATTACAATTATGTCAAATTGTTCTCTAAAATATGATAAATGTCTTCTTCTCTTCTTCTGCTCCTCCTGTGCAAGTTCTCCAAAAAGAAACTCGAAGTCATCCTCCACGCAGTTCTTCGCACAAAAATCCAAGGGAGAAGGTCAGAAAACAATTATAATATAGAGAGACAAATATCACAAAATTGAAAAATGACTACAAAGCCATGCTCCCTGGCAACGGCGCCATTCTGATGAGCCGAAAATCAATGTGGTCGAGATGTAAATAATAAGCAAATGTCTCGTTGTTCTCAATCACTCGAATCGGTCAACGAGAAAAATAATTTTAAACCACTCAAAAGAAGATAAATCAATCACAACAAATGTAAGCGATTTTCGCTATTCTTTTTACCTGGTATAGCGACCAAAGTCGAACACAAGGAGCACAATTTAAAAACTAAATAGTCAATTTTCGAAAATGATTTTTAGTGGTTTTTTAATTTTATTTTTTTTTCTATTTTCAAAACAAGCACAAAAGATAAACAACACATAACACCACTCATTTTGTATTTTTCAGACTAATCAAAAATACTCTGAAAATTAAAAAGAAAACGTTTTTGTATTTTATATATTTTAAAATATTTTTGGTATTTTTTCAAAAGTTTTTCATGTATTTTTGATTTTATAAAAAGAAAACAGTGAAAAAATAAGGGAAACAGTGCACAGTCAGGAGTATTTGCAACTTAAAAATACTTTAAGTGCCCAATACTCTTGGAAATTATTTTTATGATAAACCACAAAGAAATATATACAATCAGAGACTGAAATCAGATTTTTTTGATTTTCTACAATATTTTTACAATATTTTTAAGATTTTTCATTTTCACAATTTTTTTGGTTTTTACAAATAGCTAATGCATGAAAATTGGATAGAAATTAAAAGACACCAAAATACACCTACACTAATTTTTTTTGGAATTTTTAAGAAATTTTTCGAATTTTATGAATTTTCTAATTTTCGAGCAGAATAAAAGTCACTGTTTTTTATTTTTTAAATATATCAAATATCAACAAAAATTCATGAAAAAATTACACAATGTAGAAGAACATATCAATAAATATGCACAATTTTTTTGAGATTTTTTAAAGCGATAAAAACATTTATTCCAATGAAAAGAACATGCAAGATAAATGCTTGAAACACAGGGACTAAATTTCAAATAGTTAAAGTTTTTGCACAAAATATTAATAGAAAATAAATGCACGCAATAATAATGTAAATTACCCACGATATGTGTGCTACACACGTGCATGTACTGGAGGTAGGTCCTTTGTGCAATTTCTAAATAACTCTAAGGGCTATTTTGTAATTTTCCAAATCCCTTTATTTTATTTTAAAAAATGAACCCTAGGTTATGTGCTTGGGCTCGTTTAACTTCAAACCCACAGAGGGGGGAGCTGCCGCATATAGCCATTGGAAGGCCAAGGCCATATGGAGGGTTGGCGATCGAGCAGTCTTCAGAGGAGGCACGCGGTGGCGGAGGCACGTGGTGGCTGAGCGGAGGAGGGGCAGTTGGCGCGAGTCTACGGCAAGGGGGTGCGGGGAGGCACGCTGGGCGGTACTGGAGTTGCAGTAGGGGCGGAACGGATAGAGCGTTGCCGCGCGGGGCGTCCCGACGCACGGACGGAGGTGGAGGGTGACGCGGTTCCGCGCGTGGAGGCGCGGGAGGCGAACGCGGGCGCGGCTGGGCGGCCCGCTGGAGCTGCTGCAGAGGGCTGCTGGGCACGGAGTTCAGAGCGCAGGTGGTGTTGCGTGGCACCTTCAGGAGGAGAGCACCCAACGCGGGCAGGGGCAACGCCTGCGATGGTGAACGGGGTGGGGCTTCTGTCCAAGATGCGGGGCAGCGAGGCATGCGCCCAACTAAGAGCCGGTGCGGGCTGGAGATCCTGGCACGGGATAGGGCTCCGCGATAGGGGGCGACCGTGTCATGTGACCTACTTGTTTGTTTTTTTTATTTTTAAAATTTTTTTAGTTTTTATTTTTATGTAGACAACAGAAGTAAAGAGAAAAATTTTTTATATTATTTTTTTAGAACTAGTAAATAGGAACTAATTTTTTTATATTTTTTTATTTTCCTGTAAGATAAAGGTTAGATATAAAAAGGATTAAATCATTTTTTTATTTTTTACTATTTATTTATGCACAAAAGGGATTCGTGAATGGATATGGATCTTGATGAGATGAAAGAAGAGATCCGTAACTCCGGCCACCGTACGTTGTCGGAGGTGGATGATTGTGCAAGATAGAATAGAAATGAAGAGGTCGAGAGATGAGGTGAAAAATTCGGCGTCAGATGATAATGTGTGTGGTGATAAATTTTTATGATTTTTATGGAACTAAAAACAAAAAAACCGAAGATAAGATTGAACCTACGATTTATCTATGAAAAATGACAAGAAATAAAATTCGATCTCACCTTGGGGTCGGAAATGCCATGATGGCCTCGACGGCGCTGTCACCGAACGGCTCGGAGGCTAGGCACCCTTCTTCAACAAGACGGCTCTCAGAGATCGGGCTCCTCTCCACCAAAGGTTGATCATGAGGAAATGAGCGAGGAGGAGCCCATTAAAAAGAAGATAAAAATAAAAATGGAAAGTATTTACAAACAGGGAAGGTTTTTGTTAGTGAAATTAATAAAATAATTTAATTAATTAATTAATTACTAAATTCGGAATTAAATAAATTAAATAAATTAAGTAATTTATGGAAATCAATTAACCACCTTAATGGTGACATTAATGGTAAAGAATCAAATCTAATATACATGGTAAGTTATAAAATCAAATAATGAATTAAATAATTAAATGTAAATAAAACTTCGTAATTAAATTAAATTAATTAATTATTGTGAGATGTTTTATTTTTTTGGTGATTTTTATATAAGGAAGTTAGTTGTACAAACATATTATGTACATATAATACAAAGTACATGTGTACAAATAAGGAAAAAAATTTTAAAAAAACTTTTTAAATTTTTTTATTATAATTTTTTAATAAAAAATAATATTTACAATTATGTACATTGAAAATAAATGTGAGTAATTATACAAATATGTAAGTGGTCAAACTGCATAAAACACCCCAGAAAACTGACTTTTTAATCATAACTACAAAAATTATCAAACTATAGTCATTTGAAAGATAATTTAATTTAGAGTATAATGAAAGTGAGTTTGGTTCAATTCGAGTTCGTATGGAGCTGGAATTGATATTTCAATGATGAATTTGCGGCTTTTTCTGGGTATGATTATTTGCAATATGTACAATTTTTTATTTCACACTTATTTTTATTATTTACAACACATTTTTATTTACAACTTTTGTTTACAAAAATATTAATTTGAAGTTATATAGGAAAACTATTTACAAAATATTTTTGGATTTTTTGAATTGCAGACCCTATCTCCCCCTACTTTATTCCTGGTCGATCAGGTCAAGTCTTGACCTTCTCTTGGGGTTTGGGTCAGTCTGCACTTATTGCATAAATATATCCTTTATTTTTCTTTTTTTCTTTTCTTCTTTATTCTTTTATTTATCTACAAAAGTGTTAAAAATACATATTTAACAAATGCATGCAAAATGGTAATATTATGCAATTAGTGGGTATTTACAGGTGTTTGACTAAGAAAATGAAACTAAAATAAAAGAATAAAGGCGATGAATCATGGATTCATCATTCCCTTATACTTTACCTTTGCTAGTCCCTTAGCAAACACTTATTTGGAAAATAAGTGAAACGAAAATAAAGAAATGAAAAAGGAAAGAAGTTAGAACAACATTGACTTTTTAACGTATCTTCATAAAAATGTAGTATGGAGCTCTGTCGGACCTTTGGATTATTAGTGTGTCGGAACCTTAATGGGAAATGGATTTAAAACCTAACAGCCTCTAAGTTCCATAAGACTCCTATTCAGGTCTCATCAACAGTCAGATCAGAAGAAGTCTACATACACAAATTATTATGACTATGAATTCTTACTTGTACGGTGTAAGTGAAATATAGCTCCTCATCTCAAAAGTAGCAAAGAAACAACCTCTCTTAACAACGTAACTCTAATCCCCCAGTCTGGCAACTCTTTCCTCGAGGAGCTGGAATATTCCCTTCTAAGTTCAAGTACAACCAGCTCAAGAAGAGGGGATGGAGAAGAGAATGGACGGTAACCAGTGTAGTTACCTATCCTTGGATGCATGAACAGTGTAGCCAAGTCATCCGCTGCAAGCTAACAAACATTTGACTTTGAAGCTCTTATTCTTTTTTTCACTTGTATATACACTCCGGCAGGCATTTTACTTTTCTATCAGGCCTGTCCACTTTTGGAGAATTTGCATTTTTTCTTTTTTTTGACAATATATACAAGATGCAGCATGTACATAAGGAGTTTTTCCTCTTAAGCTAGTAGACTATCTCTCTTTTGAAGCATTATTGCAACCCTACAGCATCCTGTCTTTAGACCTCAACATCACCAAACCAGGTTGAGACGCACTTCCCTCCCTAGAGGAGGACGAGAGGTCCCGCCTAGATGTACTACCCTCGTATGCTACCCCAAGCCAAAAGATTCTGCCCCCTCACTACCTCCTCCATGAAGAGCTACGTGTAGAATGCTTTGTCCAAGGTAAGCCACGGTCTGAAAAAATCATGTGTGTGTTGTTAAATATTCTACTTAGACTTATCAAGATGACATGTGAACATAGTCTTATGGACTCAAAGAATTAAGTCACTAGGACCTGAAAAGTCTTAACTCCAATTCTTATAAGGTTCCTCTGAAATTAAGTGGATTAAGGTCCAACTAAGCTCCATTCTTCAAATTTATTCTAGACTTAGTTTAAATATCACTATCATCCTGAAAAATGCTCATGCAGATGCAAGAAAATATGTACATGCAAAGAAAACAAAATCTTTTTGTGAAACCATTTTCAAAATTTGAACTTTTTATGGATTTTTGAAAAATGATGCACATGCAAAATGTTTTTTATGCAAAAGTTAGTAATATATACAAGTATATACATAATTTTTTTAGAAAAGAAATTAGGGATGAGATACGTATATACACAAGAGTGAGTTAATTATTTACAAGAATAAGATGAAAGGATTTACAACTTGAGTAATAGGTATATACATACAGTTGGATTTTTTTATTTTGTGATGCATATATTCCTCAAATTTATTTGAAAATAATTTTACAAATAGTTTTGAAAACAATAGTCCAAAATAAAGTTTCACACAATTTTACAAACAGTTACACACATTTGAAAACTATTTTACAAATATTTTTCAAACAGTAAATATAGATTTTCAAAATAATTTTCAACCATTTTTCAAAATATTTGCAAATAGTTTTTACAAAATCATTTTATTTCACATAAAGAAGAAAAAAATTTACAAACCATTACAAAGATTGAAAATATTTTTCAAACATTTTTCAAATAGTTTTCAAAAGATTTTTCAAATAGATTTTCAAACTACTTTCAAAATATTTTAACCTGATTTATTAATCAATATATACAAAAAGAATTTTGAGGAAATATCTGCATCTTTTTTATTAGTTAATTTTTTTAGTTTTTTTTAGTATTTACACAGTATTTTAGCCATATTAAAATATGAAAGTACGAGTTATGGCTAAAGTATATATACAATATATATACGAACCCCCTATACTTAGCTCAAACTATGCCCTCATAGTGATCAAAGAGCTGCAAAGGAAGACATAACTCGTGCTAAGTATTGGGAAGTGAAAAGAATGTTATGCTACAATGACGAATAAAAGAATATAATCAATAGGAGTCGGCGATCCCCCTATACTTAGGATCAAGTAATCCTAAGTATAGAAGACTGTACAAAAGAGGAAAACCATGGAGTAGAATGTACAAAGTCTACCTCCCCTATACTTAGGGTAAAATATCCCTAAGTATATGCAGCAAAACATTTGTAAAAAGAATCAAACAAATAATCACAAGTCTGATACCCCCCTATACATAAAGTACACCCTAAATAAGGAATGATCATGAGATGGAGATGGGGTGTAAGACAGAAAGACTGTATGATATGGACAAATAGATCTATACAACAGTGAACAATGTTGAGGTGCCTCTCAACAAGCGCTAGAGTTTACGCCCCTAGCTGGGCGCAAAGGCTAGGATAACGCAGTATCGAGGTTCAGGACAGCATCTGTGAGGCGAATACCGTACTATCATCGCAGTCTCGATGGGAGAACAACAACGAGATCAACAGTGTAAGTGATTACACCCAGGTAAACAATCAGGCGTGTGTCTGCTACCAGGTAAAGATATGGGAAGATGAAATCGAGCTCCGGTATCACAAAAGAAATCATCAGCTCAAGGTCTAAATGGAGTGGAAGGATGGAACCGAAGAAATCGACGTGGAGAAGAAAGGATCTAGCAGGGAATCCTCCACGTCAATTACCGTCTCGAATAGATAAGGAAGATCAAGATCAGGAGACTCACTATAAAGGTCGATACCTGATGCATATAATGTAGACAAATCAGTGAAATCATCGAATACCTCAAAGGTCGATTCATCCTCGCGAGGGTCGTCGAGGAGAGAAACCTCAAACTCATGATCAGAAATATCAAAATGCTCAGTCTCGTGATCCGACAGATCAGATGCACACCCAGAAAGTGAAACGGAGTACACAGGGTCTGTGGCATCCTCCCGCAGATAACCCTCGAAGAGTAATGCCGAATCATCAGGAAATTGGGGATCTATGATGTCAAATATCAAGTCCTCCAAAAATATATCGACCTCATCAACTGAGAGGACAAAAGGCTCAAATATGGGACTATCAAGGTCTGTCAAATCAAAAATCGGTCCCTCATCAATCTCTCTGCTGAGATGAATCCAAATATATCTCTGAATCCGAGAAGATCTCCTGAAGAAAAGACAATGAATCAAATGTGTATGGACACTGGAATGACTCTAAGGATAGCTGAAATGTGGGTTTCCTCTCTATATCTAGGATAGTAACAGATCTAGAATCCAAGAATCCTCGATATGGAAGTGCGGGACTGGCTCAAAATCTGATTGTATATCCAACAGAAACTCGACCAATGTCCAGCTTTCGGAACTCACAGTGGTAGTCAACATATCCATCAATGAGAAGTGGTAGCATCCATATCCTCTGATTGGTGTGTGCTGTCAAGATCGGCATGATGTGCCACACACTCAACATGTGTCATATCTCCCGCATGTGTTGTCCCGAATAAATCGTCTTGTGAATATGGAATGTCTAAAAGTGTATCCAAGATGATCTCAACTAAATCCAGGTCGGGACAGTGGTGTGAACCACCACACGAGGTAATGACATATGTAATCTGCTCTGTGGTCCTCCCCCTCATGGCGACATGGATAAAGTCAGTCATCGAAAATCCATGATCTGGAAATCGCCTCAAAAGATCACGTAACCTCAATCATGAATTTATCAATGGCTCCTGGGGGTCAACTAAAAAATCACGAATACAAGACCGCATCATTTCTACTCTACGCTGGGGGTAAAATATCTTCAAAAACAATAATCATAAATCTCCCCACGTAGCAATCTTCCTTCCCAATCATCTGTGCCAACTCTTGGCTCTACTCTGAAGTGTAAATGGGAAGGTAATCAGTATCATGTCCTCAGAAGTGATATCAGAAAATGATCGTGATCCACAAATCTCCTCAAACTCATCGATATGCAAATAAGGTTCCTCATGTACTTCCCCTGAAAATTTTGGCAGTAGATCAATGAACTCTAAATCTAGAACGAAGGGTCTCAAAGTAGAAGCGAACTGTGCTTCCTGATCTGTGTACTCATCCATCATCCCAGGATAGAAGTCATCTAAAGCTCGCAACTGCTCCATGTGATCGCCTATGGAATGCACTCTCATCTCAACAAGGTGATCACCCGGGTCTCGTATTTGGTCAATCTGGTTTCCTTGGGCTTCCCTCACAGCATGTCCCGAATGGGCAGGTGGGTAGGGAGAAGATGGTAAATCAGACGGAGTTCCGACCTCCCAAGAGAGTGGATGGGAATGGTGGGCATGAAATGAAGAAGCCGTAAAATCCGACTGGAATGGAATGTGACCCATCATGAAGAGAGGGAAATGAAGGGAGGAAGGGTGAGATAGTAGAAAGAGAGATAGAAGGTGGGAAGGAAGAGAGAGATAGAAGGGAGGGAGGGTGGGATAGAGACAGAAGGTGAATGTTAATGATTCGAAGAATGATCGTAACCGACTCACACCAAAGACATACAAAATACAAAGCAAACCTCTAGTTCACCAACTCAACACAAATCTGACCGTGAGAGTTCGGTCTTTATCTTTTCAATTTTAAGAGTTAGGTGATCAACAAAAGTTGTACAAACACTTAGGAGGCTTTAATAGGATTTGGGCACTACTCCTTAGTGTGTACGCGAGCAATTAAAACACAAACAATGAGGGGATTGCTCTCCCTATACAATGGTATGAATTAATTACGTTTGATTTTAAGGATCAAGTTCAATTAGCAGTCCCAATTTTTTATTTTTGATTTTCTATTTTTTTGGATATTTTCAATGAAACGTCCAACGAGATTTCTGATTTCCTTTATTCCTATATCCACGAAATAGAGGGGGAAAATGGAAAAGACAATGCACGAGAAAATATGGATGCAAAGGCTAGAGATAGAGGTGCGTACCTGACTCCAGCACTCTACATGCAATATGACCCGTGCAGAAAAATTAAACTAAACTAAATGGATGCAATGCGAGAACCATCCTAAATAAAAACATCTATTATCGTGAAGCACAGATTGATTTGACTAAGTCCAGATGAGTTCTATAGGAACACATATTCTATTAGGGGCTTTGGACCTAATACTACCTGGCTCAATCAAATAGAAACCTATATCTAGGGGCTCTAGCACAAAAAATCTACATGAAACAAATAAAAAAATGAAAGCAAGAAAACAAAATACGGAAAAACAGCGGTGAGGTCCCCCAAGTGCATCGACACTTGGCGAAACAGACCTCAAAATGTTCAAGTCCACAGTTCTAATTTATTACAATTATGTCAAATTGTTCTCTAAAATATGATAAATGTCTTCTTCTCTTCTTCTGCTCCTCCTTCTGCGTAAGTTCTCCAAAAAGAAACTCGAAGTTGTCCTTCAAGTAGTTCCTTGCACAAAAATCCAAGAGAGAAGGTCAGAAAACAATTATAATATAGAGAGACAAGTATCACAAAATTGAAAAATGACTACAAAGCCGTGCTCCCCAGCAATGATGCCATTCTGATGAGCCGAAAATCGATGCGGTCGAGATGTAAATAATAGGCAAATGTGTTGTTGTTCTCAACCACTCGAATCGGTCAACGAGAAAAATAATTTTAAACCACTCAAAAGAAGATAAATCAATCACAACAAATGTAAGCGGTTTTCGCTATTCTTTTTACCTATTATAGCGACTAGGGTCGAACACAAGGAGCACGATTTAAAAACTAAATAGTCAATTTTGATAATGATTTTAGTGGTTTTTGAATTTTACTTTAATCTATTTTCAAAACAAGCACAAAAGATAAACAACACACAACACCATGCTTTTTGTATTTTTCAGATGAATCGAAAGTATTCAGAAAATTAAAAAGAAAATATTTTTGTGTTTTATATATTTTAAAATATTTTTGATAATTTTCTCAAAATTTTCTGATGTTTTTGTGATTTTATAAAAAGCAAATAGTGAAAAATAAGGGAAACAATGTACATTAAGGAGTATTTTGCAACTTACAGATACTTTAATTACTCAATACTCTTGGAAATTATTTTTACGATAAATCAGAAAGAAATATCTACAATCAGAGACTGAAATCATAATTTTTTGATTTTTATAAAATTTTCTACAATTTTTTAAGATTTTTCATTTTTTGCAAATTTTTTGGTTTTTATAAATTGTTAATGCATGAAAATTGGAAAGAAATTAAAAGACACCAAAATACACCTACACTGATTTTTTTGGAATTTGTAAACAAAAATTCGAATTTTTATGAATTTTCTGATTTCGAGAAGAATAGAAGTCACTATTTTAATTTTTTTAATATATTGAAACAATAAAAATTCATGAAAATTTATACAATGTAGAAGAAAATATCATCAGGAACATTCATAATTTTTTTGAGATTTTTTAGAGCGATAAAGCATTTATTCCAATGAAAAGAACATGCAAGATAAATGTTTGAAACACAAGGACTAAATTGCAAATAGTTAAAGTTTTTGCATGAAATATTAATAGAAAATAAATACACGTAATAAAAATGCAAATTACCCACGATGTACGTACTACACACATGCATGTACTAGAGGATGGTCCTTTGCGCAATTTCTGAATAACTCCAAGGGCTATTTTGCAATTTTCCAAATCCCTTTTTTTATTTCAAAAATTGAACCCTAGGTTCTGTGCTTGGGCTCGTTTAACTTCAAACCTACAGAGGGGGGGCGCCACCTATAGCCGTTGGAAGGTTGAGGCCGCATCGAGGGCAGGCGATTAGGCGGTCTTTGGAGGAGGCGCACGGTGGCGGAGGAATGCGATGGCTGAGTGGAGGAGGGACAGTTGGCACAGGTCCATGATGTGGGGGCGTGGGGAGGCACGCTAGGCAGTGCTAGAGTTGCAGTAGGGGCGGAACGGATGGCGCGCTGTCGCGTGGGGCGCCACAGCGCACGGACGGAGGCGGAGGGTGATGCGGTTCCGCGTGCGGAGGCATGGGAGGTGAACGTGGGCGCGGCTAGGCGGCCTGCTGGAGCTGCTGTAGAGGGCCACTGGGCACGGAGTTCGGAGCGCAGGCGATTTTGCGCGGCACCTTCAGGAGGAGAGAGCCCAGCATGGGCAGGGGCTATGCCTGCGGCAGTGAACGGGGTGTGGCTTCTGTCCAGGACGTGGGGCGGCGAGGCGTGCGCCCAACTGAGGGCTGGCATGGGCTGGAGATCCAGGCACGGGACGGGACTCCGCGGGAGGGGGGCAGCCATGTCTTGTGACCTATTTGTTTGTTTGTTTTAAATTATTTTATTTTTATTTTTATGTAGACAGCAGAAATAAAAGAGAAAGATTTTTTTATATTATTTTAATAGAAATAGTAAATAGGAACTGAATTTTTTTATGTTTTTTTATTTTCCTACAAGACAAAGGTTAGAGATAAAAAGGAAAAATGATATTTTTTATTCTTTTACTATTTATTTATGCACAAAAGGGATTCGTGAATGGATATGAATCTTGATGAGATGAAAGAAGAGATATGTGACTCCGGCCACCGTACGTGGTCGGAGGTGGATGATTGCGCAAGATAGATTAGAAATGAAGAGGTCGAGAGATGGGGTGAAAATTTCGACGTCGGACGACAATGTGTGTGGTGATAAATTTTTAGGATTTTTAAGGATCTAAAAACTAATAAAACCGAAGCTAAGATTGAACCGACGATTTATCTATGAAAAATTACAAGAAATAAAATTGGATCTCACCTTGGGTCAGAAATGCCATAATGACCTCGATGAGGGTCGATGGCTGTCACCGGATGGCTCGGAGGCTAGACACCCTTCTTCAACATGACGGCTCTCGGAGATCGGGCTCCTCTCCACCAAAGGTTCATCAAGAGTAAATGAGGGAGGAGGAGCCCATTAAAAAGAAGATAAAAATAAAAATGGAAAGTATTTATAAATGGAGAAGGTTTTATTGGTGAAATTAATAAAATTATTTAATTAAATAATTAATTAATTACGAAATTCAGAATTAAATAAATTAAATAAATTAAGTAATTTATGGAAATCAATTAACCACCTTAATGGTGGCCATTAAAGGTAAAGAATCAAATCTAATATACATGGTAAGTTATAAAATCAAATAATGGATTAAATAATTAAATGTAAATACAGTTTTTTTAATTAAATTAAATTAATTAATTAATGTGAGATATTTTATTTTTTTGGTGATTTTTTATACAAGGAAGTTAGTTGTATACACATATTATGTACATATAATACAATATACATATGTACAAATAAGGAAATAATTTTTTATATTCCTTTTCTAAATTTTATTATTATTATTATTTTATTATTTTTAATAAAAGTAATATTTTCAATTATGTACATTAAAAATAAATGTGAGTAATTATACAAATATGTAAGTGATCAAACTACACAAAATACCTCAAAAAACTGACTTTTTAACTGTAACTACAAAAATTATGAAACCACAGTCATTTGAAAGATAATTTAATTTAGATCATAATGGAAGTGAGTTTGGTTCAATTTGAGTTCGTATGGAGCCGAAAATTGGTATTTCAATGATCAATTTGCGGCTTTTTCTGGGTATGATTATTTGCAATGTGTATAATTTTTTATTTCACTCTTATTTTTATTATTTACAATACATTTTTATTTACAACTTTTGTTACAAAATAATTAATTTGATGTTAATTTATGTACAAATAAAATAGTACAAGTTTTATACAAATATACAGGAAAAATATTTACAAAATATTTTTGGATTTTTTGAATTGCAGACCCTATCTCCCCCCACTTTATTCCTGGTCGATCAGGTCAAGTCTTGACCTTCTCTCGGGGTTCGGGTTAGTCTGCATTTATTGCATAAATACGTCCTTTATTTTTCTTTTCTTTTTCTTTTCTTTTTATTCTTTTATTTATCTACAAAAAGTGTTAAAAATGCATATTTAACAAATGCATGCAAAATGATAATTTTATGCAATTAGTGGGTATTTACAGGTGTTTGACTAAGAAAATAAATCTAAAATAAAAGAATAAAGATGATGAATCATGGATTCATCATCCATCTTTTCGGACATGGTGGTGAGTGCTTGGAGGTCTTCATGGACGACTTTTCGGTCTGTGGTGATGGGTTTGATGCTTATCTTGACTGCCTAGACTGTGTCCTTCAGCGATGCATTGTATTATCATGGGAGAAGAGTCACTTCATGGTGACTCAAGGGACGGTGCTTGGTCATATCATCTCCAACAGGGGCATGGAGGTTGATCCGGCCAAGGTAGATATCATCAGGAAACTCAATCCACCGTTCAATTTGCGACAATTACGGTCTTTTCTGGGGCATGTCGGTTTCTACCGATGATTCATTCATGATTTCAGCAGGATTGCCCGACCGTTGACTGATTTGCTGACCACAGATACTGAGTTCATTGTAGATGATAAGCGTTTTGCATCATTTGAGACTCAAGAGTATAGTTGTTGAGGCTCCTGTCCTTCAGCTGCCTGATTGGCCTCTTCCATTCAAGATCATGACGGATGCCTCTGATTTTGCCATAGGGGTCGTGCTGGGACATAGGAGAGATGGAGTGCCATTTGCCATTCACTACGCTAGCCGTACATTGGATGCCGCACAATAGAACTACACTGTCACTGAGAAGGAGATGCTAGTCGTAGTTTCTGCACTAGATAAGTTCAGATCATACATCATTGGATCAAAAGTGACTATCTTTACTGATCACACCGCCATCAGGTACCTCATGGAAAAGAAGGATGCAAAAGCGAGACTGACTAGATGGATCCTTCTACTCCAGGAGTTTGACATTGAGATTAAGGATAAGCCCGGAATCAAGAATGTGGTGGCGGATCATCTCTCCTGATTAGAGCATCTTGAGGAATCTGAGCACATTGATCCCATTTCTGAGACCTTCCCATATGAGGTGATCCTTGCTATCGCCTCGCTCCCTTGGTACGCCGACATTGTGAACTATCTTGTTGCCAAGAAAGTTCCACAAGGTTGGCCCAGGTAGCGACTTGAGAACTTCCTTGCAAAGGCCAAGTTCTACCATTGGGAGGATCCCATCCTTTATCATGAAGGAGTGGATAGCGTCTGGCGTTGGTGCATTCCTTAGGAGGAGCACCATAGCGTCCTCACATACTGCCACAAGCTTGAGGCAGGAAGACATCACTCTGGGAGGAGAACGACACAAAAAGTGCTCCAATCCGGCCTATGATGGCCTACCTTCTTCAAGTATTCTGATGAATTCGTGAAGGTGTGTACTGACTGTCAGAGGATGGTCACTTGTGGACAGCGTGATATAATGTCGATGCAGCCCATTTACTTCTGTGAGGTTTTTGATGCATGGGCATCGATTTCATGGGACCATTCCCTAAGAGTCAGGGATTTGAGTACATTCTGTTGGCCGTGGATTATGTTAGTCATTGATTTGAGGCCATCCCCGCTCGAACCGTGGATGCCAGGACTGTTTGCAGATTTTTGAGGAAGAATATCATTTCATGATTCGGGGTACCTAAAGTTTTGATATCTGACGGGGGGTCTCATTTCGTCAACGACAGTGTAAAGGCCTTACTAACGAGTTCAGCATAGACCATCGAGTAGCCACTCCATATCATCCTCAGACTAATGGTCTTGCTGAAGTGTCTAATAGGGAGATCAAGACGATATTGCAGAAGGTAGTCCGCCCAAACCAAAAGGATTGGTCACAGCTCTTGGACTCGGTCTTGTGGGCATATCGGACTTCCTTCAAGACTCCTTTTGGTACATCTCCCTTTCGCCTCGTTTATGGCAAGCCATGTCATTTACCAGTTGAGATTAGGCACAAGTCACTTTGTGTCGTCACAGATATATTGTTGGATCCAGTGAGTGTAGGAGATCAGAGGAAGGCAGAATTGGCAGGCATGGGGGAGCTTAGAGATTCAGCCTTTTCGAGAAGCCTATAGTATAAGGAGAGAGTAAAGGAGTGGCATGATTCTCATATCAGCCACAAGCAGTTTGAGCCAGAGCAGAGAGCATGGTTGTTCGATGCTAGGCTTATATTATTTCCAGGAAAGTTGCAGAGCAAGTGGAAGGGACCATACCTGGTCCGAAAGGTACATGACAATGGGAGTTTTGACATATCTGAGATGTCATCTGAGTCTACCTTTCATGTTAACGGGCAGCGGCTCAAACCATATCTAGATCATGAGCCACTGGTCGTTGACGTCGCCCCTATTCATTTTGCATGAGATGTGGTCTTTAACTAACATCTATGCCATCTCATGCCTGATTATCATCGTCTCCCGCTTTGTATGGTTCAAGATGTCCTATCATCTCATTCTTCAGTCCAACACCCCATTTGCATCTTATGATTATGCTATACTTAGTGTTTACTTTACCGTAAGTATAGGGAGATGTAGACTTTTAAATGCCATTTTGATTCTTTTTACCTCTGTTTTACTGCCTATACTCAGGGATACTTTACCTTAAGTATAGTGAAGGTAGACCATGTACATTCTTCCACTCAGATTTCCCTTTATGTACAGTCTTCTATACTTAGGATTACTTGATCCTAAGTATAGGGGGAAACACCAAGATCTCTTCATTCTATTCTTTGATTCGTCATTGTCGTATAATATTCCTTTTCACTTCCCTATACTAAGCACGGGTTATGTCTTCTTCATCGCTCTTGATCCACTCTGAGGACATCTTTCGAGCTAAGTATAGGGGGGTGTCGTATATATTCTATATATACTTTAGCCATAACTCGTACTTTGTGTGTGAGTGTGTTAATAAACAAAATGGCTAAAATCCTTGATCTAAAAACCATAAAAATTTAAAAAATTTTCCTCTACATAAAATTCTTGCACATACATAGCTATTTATAAAATTGTTTTTGTACAAATGTTTGAAAAATGTTTTGTATGTAAAGAGTTTGTAAATATTTTGATATCAAAATTATGTATATAGTATAAATTTTTTGTAAAATGTTTGAAAAACAAAAGTTTGCAAAAACCCATGTAAATGTGTGTAAATAGCTTGCAAAACCTCTGCATCCATGCATTCATTCATTCAAATATTTTTCAAAAATTTTGCACATTTTAAAAATTTGCATAAAAAAATTTGTATACTTGTACAATTTTTCTGAATCATAGGTTGACATTTAAACTAGCCTGGAATAAACTGAAAAATGGAGCTTGGATAAGACCTTAATCCACCTAACTCTAAGAGGAACCTTATAGGGCTTAGGGTTGAGACTTTTCAGGTCCATTAGTGACTTAATTCTTTGAGTCCACAAGGTTATGATCACATGTCAACTTGATGAGCCTAAGTAGAACACTTAACAATGCACACATGACTCTCACAGATAATGGCTTTACTTGCACCAGCACCTTACACATAGCTCTCTACGGATGAGGTGGTGAGGAGGCAGTCTTCTTTGGCTTGGGGTAGCATACGAGGGTAGTATTTCTAGGTGGAACCTCTCATCTTCTTTTAGTGAAGGAAGTGTGTCTCAACTTGGTATGGCGGCATTGAGGTCTAAAGACATGAGTTGTGGGTTGTAATAATGCTTCAAAAGATGGATAGTCTACTGGCTCAAGAGGAAAAACTCATTATGTATATATGTTGCACCATGTAGATATTTTGTACATATGCACATTGAAAGAAAATGTGCAAAAGAAAGAAAAACTCCAAAAAGTGGTGGGTATGATAGAAAATGAAATACCCACCGGAGTGTGTATAGACAAATAAAGCAAAGTTTATGTTGCCCATTCTCATCCCATGAAGCTTGTAGTAGGGAGACTTAGCTACACCGGTTGGGCACCCAAGTATACATGACTACACTGGTCATGGTCCATTCTCTTCTTCCTCCTCTTCTTGAGTCGGTTTAACTTGAACTTAGAAGGGAATACCCCGCTCCAGGAGGAAAGAGCTGCCAGACTAGGGCATTAGAGTTACCTTTTGAAGGGGGTTGTTACTTTGCCATTTCTGAGGTGGGGAGATACATATCACTTACACAGTACAAGAAAAGATTCATGGTCATTAGAGTTTGTGTATGTAGACTTGTTCTGATCTGGATTATTGAGGAGTCTTGACCATAGATTGGTGAAACTTAGAGGCTGTTGACTTTTAAACTTAGGTCCAAATAAGGTTCAGATAAATTAATAATCCAAAGGTCTGACTGAGCTCCATACTTCAATTTAATGAAGACAAGTTTAATAATCAATCTTGATTCTCCTTCTTTTTCCTTTCTCTTTCTCTTTTCACTTCTTTTTCAAATAAGTGTTTGCTAAGGGACTAGCAAAGGCAAAGTATAGTGGTGATGAATCCTTATTCATCACTCTTTATTCTTTTATTTTAGCTAATTATCTTGTCAAAGCATCATGTAAATAGTTGTAAATACAATAACTTAACAATATGCATGCATGTGTTAATATTACATAATTAGCATGTATTTGTGCAAAAATAAAAGAATAAAGAATAAAAAGAAAAAGAAGGAAGTATTTAGAATAAATACTGAGTGACACGAACCCCAAGAGAGGGCCAAGCATTGGCCTGATCGCCAAATAAAATAAGTTAAGAGAGATAGGGCCACTCTACCTTGTATATATATCAGGTGTGTACATAATTTATTTTTGCAAAAATAAAATAAAAATATGTTTTTGCTTCCTTGTATATATTCCTAAAAATAAAATAAAAATAAGAAAAACAAAATAAGATAGAATAAAATTCTTTCTCTTACTTGTACGTAATACATATATATATACCTTCTTCCCTATTTATTTTATACCTAAAAATAAATAATAAAAATAAAACAAAAATTGTTTTATACTCAAATAATTATCTTGTAAATAAATAAAATATAAAATTGGGGTATTTTTGTAAAAAAATGAAATAAAAATAATTGTGCAAAATACATAAGTATTGTATACCTATATATAACATCATATACTATATAGAATAATTTATTTTTCATAAAAATAAATAAAAATCATAGAAAACCCCCTTGAAAAATAACAAACATTTATTATTTTATTCATTTTTTAATTTAAATTCAATTTCTATTTTTAAATTATTTATCTTTCATTTTCCTAGCTATTTTATCATATCGCGCGCTTTGTCCTTATTCTAGCCTACTTGTGATTGGTCCACGTCTAAAACGTTGACTCGGGTCAACCTCCTCTTCCAGGGCTTGACCCGACCCGATCTCTCTGTCAGACCTCCTTCTCGAAATTTGCTAGGCCAGATCGCGTGCCCGTTTACTCCAAAACTCCGCCCGTTCCTTCCCCATGGATCCAAGATCCTCGCGGATCCCTAAGGAAGCGTGGATCCTTCTCGGATTGCGTGCCCTGGCCCGATTCCTCCAGCCACCTGGGACTGCTATAAAGTCTTTCGTCCGCCTCCCCAGGTCAGCAGCTCGCGCCTCACTCCCTCTCGATACCCTATAAACCTTCAGCGTGGTGACAGCCGTCTGAGGAGCCATCTGGTGGTTGATTTGGTGCAGTGTCGCCGACGCTCCCCCTTCATGGCCGGACCTCCATTGCGAGAAGCCTCCCTCTCATGTCGCCACTTAGTCGAGGCCATAACCCTGCCGATCATCTTCGCATGGAGCTCAGGAACGTGTCTGGACCTTCAGGTAACCCCTTAGTCTTTCCTAGCTCCGCATTTTATCAAATCTATGCATTGTTCGCCGTCATTGCTCCACCAGCTCCGACCAATCGGTCAGAGCTTCGTCACCAACATCCTTCTGTTTCGATACCCTCGCACGCTTACCCTCCATCCTCCTACGTGACCTAATCACCCTAATCTTAGCATGCATAACCAGGATTAGGACCAAGATCTCCCTCTACCGCGACCGCTGGAGATCGAGCTCCATTCCACGTCGCTTCTTTGGTTTTCATCCCTAATAACCAAGACTGGAGCATAGCTCCGAGTCAGAGCATCTCTTTGCAGGTTCTGTTGCGCGCGGAGGGCCTCCAAACCACCCTCTCCCAACCTCGCTGGAGCAGCTCCAGGTCCCCTCCGCCGTCACGCCGATCAGACCATTGGAGTGCCCATCTGAGCCGTTCACCTGACGCAGACCCACGGCTTCATCGGTATCTGATGATCTCTCATCAGGGCTAAGGATCTCATCCTTGTCTCTGGCGAAGTTCGTCCAGGCACAGTTCTTCCGGACGTCTTCTCCCTCGTTGGATTGACGACACCCTCCAGATCCCATCTCGAGCGTCCATCCACCTGAGGTGTCAGACCGTTAGATGTCAGATCTAACGGTCCCGTACGTGCCACGACCCTGACCAGCCAACACCATCAGATCTGACATCTGACGCCTGTAGAGCCGCATGATCTCGCCCCCACCAGCGGGCCGAAACATCCCCCCCCCCACGTGCCATCAAGGATATATTGCTCCTTTTACCCTACGTTTATTTTAGTTTGTGTTTTAGTCTATAAAATAACAGTTATAGCTAGACCTTTTGCATATTAGTCCTTGTAGTTTTAGATATTTACAGTTTAGTCTTTATAGTTTGGAGACACGTGCTCGGTCACATGAATAGTGGGTTATTTGCATTATCTGTTCTGAACTTTTCCCATGTTATTGATTGAATGAATGTTTTTCAATTTTGCATATATGCCCCTATGAACGCTGATTTGGCACATGTGCGTATTTTAGTGAACAAATTGCATTCCTAGACCTGGACTTTTATTACCTATTAATATTTAGCCTTGAAACTTCAATAAATTGTGTTTAGACCCTATAATATGTGTTTCTTGTTTTTAATCAAATAAATATCAAAACTACTCCAAAAATTTCAAAACTTTTACACGTAGCTCTCGCTATTGTGTAGTATTTTTGATAATTTTTGTGATGTATTTTGATTTTATTTGCTATTTTCAAAAATTCAAAAAACCTAAAAAGTATCTCTGCCTGCTTTGAAAAATCAATTAAAAATATAAAAATATCTTTAAAAATTCCAAAACAATACGTGTATGCTTGTTTTATCATGTTTTAATTTCTATGTGATTTTTGTTTCAGTCTATTTTATAAAACACCTAAAAATTAAAAAAGACTAAAAACTTTTTAAAACTTTTAAAAATTCATTAAAAATCAAAAAAACTAGTTTACAGTTTCTGTAAGTAGCTTTTATTTTATATTTTCAATAAAATTGTTGTCAAAATTTTATAGGCATTTTAGACATTTTTAAAGTGTCTTTTCATTTTGGTTGCACACTGTTTGCATTTTTCCTCTTTCTTTCTTTTTTAGAAAATTATATAAAAATTATAAAAACACCATAAAATTCCTAAAAACATATGAATATTTTTAAAAACATAAAAATATTTTTATTGTGAATTTTTGAGTAATTTTAAGCCTTCAAATAATAGTTTGAGTGCAATTGTTGCCTTTTTCTTGATTTATTTTCTTAATAGAAAATCATAAAAAAATTAAAAATTAAAAATTAAAAACCACCAAAAAAATTTTATTTCCTTGATTACCTGACTACTTCGTAGGTTTCATTCCGTGCTCCTTGTATTCGACCTGGTGGCTATACCAGGTTAAATAAGTAGCAAGACTGCTTGCTTGGTTTTTATGTTTGCTTGATTTCGTTGGTGGTCTACTTTTTTTCTTATTTGGGCCACACTTCGTCGGTTGGGGTCACTGATGAATCTCGGATTCACCATTCTAAGTCTCATTAATTAAGCTCAAGTCCCTCAAAATCAACAATATTTCTGCATTTATTCTGCATAATTAGCATTCGTGCATGATTTCATAAGAATTGCATGTTAGCATCAAAATTCTGCATAAAATAGGAAGCCAAAAATCCAAGCCCAAATTGACCTGTAAATAGCCTAAATTCCCCTATTTTTAACTCCTTCCTGCTAACACCGCATACCACAAACTCACTTCCACTGTGTACACATCACTAACAAGAATAAATAAAAAATACAAAAAAATCACTAACCCTGGCAAGTGGACCAAAAACCCAAACCCGAGTTATAGGATTTTCGGACTAAAAGCCACATATCTTCCCCATCCAGTGTCCGATTTGATCCTACTCACTTTTGAACTAATGCACATTCAATTACCTTCAAAACAAGACCAAGTTCAAGTGAATCGGAGCTCATATGTGAAAGTTGGGTTTTGGGCCTCTTTTGTACGTTGTATTTTCGCTGTTTTTTGACCTTGTACTTATTTTCTTCATTAATAAAAATCCAAAAAAAATTAGATTAAGGTCTCTTTTATTTATCTTTGAGTTTTCCATCTTTTTCCGGATTTTTATCGTGTTTAAAAATGACAAAAAAATTAGAAAACCAAAAATCAAGGTATTCCTATGTACATGGGATACCCCAAAAATTCACTTTTCACATTTGACCGAATTTGGCTTTGATATCTTCATGAAAGTTGTAGATCTCGTCGAGATGAGCATTTTTCGTGAAGAAACTTTTTCGATCCGGGGTCGTTTACTATTTCTTTTTGATTTTACAAACTCTTTTTCCTTTGATTTTTCTGGAGCTGACACGTGGCAGCCTCAGAGGCCGCCACGTGTCAGTGGTTTTTGGCCTTTTCGTTTCTTCGTTTTTATAAAAAAATTAATTAATTAATAAACGACGCACGTGCGTCGCACGTGCCACGCTCTCCCCTCTCTCTTGACCGCCAGGTGGCGCGATCTCGGCCGCTCGATCTCGGCCGATCGAACGGCCGTCGATCGTCGTCTTCACCAGACACCCACAACCGCCGCTCGCCCTGCAACCGCCGCGCCCGTTATCCTCGCAACCACCGCGCCGCCCCGATATCCCCGCAGCCACCAACCTAATCGTCTCACTTGCCTATAAAAGAGCTCCGCCGCCCCCCTACTCCGACCATCCGCCGACCTTTGCCCTAGGAAGACCTCTGAGGTGGTGACAGCCCTCCGCAGCCTCCTCGCCGGCGTGATCCGAAGCCCCCCCCTTCGGTGCTTCATGCAGCAACCCACCGCCGCTGCTCTCGCTCCGGCTCTGCCGTCGAGCCCTCGTCTTCTCCAGGTATCCCTCTCTCTCTCTTTCTCTCTCTCTCGCTCTACCTCTCCGCCTCGACCTCCTCGTTTCGCCGGCTCCGCCGTCGGCTACACCTCCACCCCTTCGCCGTTGAACCCCTCCTCAGTTCACCCTCTTCATCGACGACGTCTCCGCCGCTGTCCCCGCCATCAGCTACCACCTCCAGAGGACCTCGACATCGCCGCCTTCGCCTTCCTCCTGCTACGCCGACAATCACCGCCGCGACTCCATCTTCCCCGACCTACTTCGCCACCGACTACGCAGCCACCACGACACCGCCGCTGCGCCCTCGACGCCCCACGGCCGTGTGTTGCCCCCGTCACCCGCTTCTCCGGTCACCGCAACCCCGCTCCGCCTTCCTCATCTTCGCCATCAGCGACCTTCGTCTTCGACGTCGAGCCCCCACGCCATCTCCAGGAACGCTGCTCCGCTTCCAGCGTAGAGCCTCGGCGACATCTCTGCCAACCCCATCATCGACAACCACGCCCAGCTTCATCGACAGCTCCAGAGCCACCGCCAGTCCGCCATCGCCTCCACTCCGCCGGGAGGGGCTGGGCTCCGCCTCCCGACCTCCGTCATCGACCGGCCCGCCAAGGCTGAACTCCGCCATCGTCGCCGGGCTCGAGGTCCGAGGTCCCCCGCACGTGCGAGGCACGTGCGTGGGGAAACTTCCTCAACACTCTACCCCCAAGTCACGTGCAATGCACGTGACGTTGGGTAACTTGCAAACAGCCCCCCCAAAGTTCCCACATTCCGCGCCAGGTCCCTCCAGCAGAGGTCACGTGCAGCGCACGTGACCATTCGGAAAAATTGCATCCAGGCCCCCGGCTCTCTCGGTAATTACATAAAGGCCCTCTTGCATGTTTTATTTATTTATTTTATTGCATCTGTACCCCTGTGTTTGTCATCCATTATAGACCTCTACATTGCATCATTTTATTTATTTAAAAATAGCATTTTGTTCATCTTTTAATTCTCTACATTTTGACATTCTGTGGACCTTTTTGTGATTTACGATTGATTAATAAATCGTTGTTTTGTGGAAATTGAGATATTTTGCCCAATCTGTGCTCGGAAATTCATAGTTTATTAACCGTTACTTTAAAAATTCCCCAAAAATCACATATTGTAGAGATTAAGTTGCTTGACATTGTGCCCAAAAATCATTGCATTTGCATGCATACTTTGCTCTATAAAAATCATTTTGCATATTTCACTATTTAATTTTTAATAGGTATTAGACCCCACATTTTTGTGATCTAGGATTTTTCTAAGATCCATTACCTTGTGATAGATCTTAGATAATTTTAGTTCTCGAAAATAAGTAGGTTTAATATTTATTCAAATTAAATATTGAAAATTAATTTGCTTGCATTTAAAAATTCATAAAAAAATTCATATAGCATCTAAAAATTCCAAAAAAAATTACAGTGCACTTATTTCATCATTTTTTACATCTCGGCCAAGTTTCGTAATTTTCGGACACCGTTTGGACGTATTTTACATTTCAGTCCCTAAATTAGGCCGAATTTGCATTTTGCATCTCATATTGCATTGAAAAAATTCCAAAAAAACACCGCCTTGAAAACCAAACTCAAAATTGGATAGACATTAATCTAGGTTGTTTCTTTGCCTCCTTGTGATCGACCTTGGGACTTGCCCAAGTAAAATAAACATAAAAACCACTTGATTAAATCTGATTAAAAATTGTGGTTATTTCTTGACTGTTTCCGATTGCCGCCTACAACGAACGACATTCATTAATTTCACGCACGAAGATTAAAAATACATTCTTAACGCGGTTTTTGCGGACTCGTCAGATGGCGTCGTTGCCGGGGAGGCAAACGGCTTAGTTTTTGTTTTGAAAATTTTTGTTCGGTTTTCCGAATTCGGGTAGTCTGACCCCCGAATTTTTCATTGTAAATCCCATTTTATTTCTTGTATTTATTTTTCAGCATTTCTTTCATTTATTTTATTTTTGATTATTTTCTGAGTCACTCTCTTACATTCTCTCTCTTATTTTTCTTGCGAGGTACCCGGCGCATGTGGAGCGGTTTTTCAAGGAACCGACGCATCTTCACCGACACCCGAAGAAACCGCAATTAAATTAAGATCGAGTCGAGTCGTGAGAGAGAGTAGAGTCTAGGTTTTTAATTTCTGCATTTTTATTTTCTGCTCATTTATAGCAGTGTCCGTTTGGACTCTCGCGTGTGTACAAGGACATTGAACTTTATTTGTGGTGTGTCGTGGCCTGTTTCACTCTCCGGAGAGGGTGGGGCCCGACTTGAGTGGCGATTAGGATAGACCTGCACATACGGCTCTTAGAGCATTTTTTATTTCTGATTGTGCTTGTAGGATCTTAAGCCACACTGCACTTTAACTAAGACGCACATTAGATCGTTCAACTTAGCCAAATTCAACTCAATTCTTCCCGCTAATAGAACTTTCTGCTTAGGTGCGGTTTTCATCGGCTTGCACACATTTAGTATAAATTTTCAATTCTGTATTGCATCCCACATGGAGATTGCGAGGAGGCACTGTAAGTCTTCTAACTGAGCATTCATCATAAGTTTTCCGCGTGCATCGGCTTTTCCCGAATTCCTCTCTCTTGTTTTATCACATAAATCTAAAGGAAATTGGGACTGGACGGTAGACGTGTATTTGTGTTCATCTAAATTGTACAGTGATCGCCTTAATAAAACTGGGACTGCTAAATAAAGCCGATCTAAAAAATCCATAAAACCAAGAATTTCTGCGGGAGAGCAACCCCGACATTGTTTGATTTATCTTGCAGCGAGGAGAGAGACGCACACTAGGATAGAACCCAGCTCCAAACCTAAACAGCTCGTTTAAACGGCTTGCAAGATTGAATTTATCACCAATTAAAACTAACAAGATAATTGACCGGACCCTTACGGTCTTCACTTTGAGTTGAGTTGGTGAAACAACCCTTGTATTGTGTTTGATTGCGCGTAGAAAATAGGGCATCAACGAATACCACACAATTCTGTCTACATCATAAAACATCTTGTTGACCCAGAGAATGGAGGATTGTGGTAATGTTTGTTCAGGCTCATCTTTCTCTACCACAAACTCCCCAACCTCAAAAACCCAGAGAAACTCTTACTCTGGACCTGCTTGTCCTCCGGGAAACCCTTCCCAAGAACCCTATTCCTTCTTCCTCCTAGAAGGAGGACAGACCCACCCTGTCCATTTCTCACCCCAAAAGATCGAGAATAATTGTTACATCAATTCTTTCCAATCTATTAACTCAAATCCTTTATATTCTCCAGATAAAGAGATGCCGCCCAAGATACCTTCCAGGAAAGACCCTGAAGATGAACCTAATGAAGATCCAATGAAGATGATTCTCGCGAGACTGGCTGCATCTGAGCAGCAACAGCAGCTGCTGAGGGAGCAGCTCGAACAAATGAATGCTGGGGGAGAAGTTCCAATGGAAGCCGCATATAACCCTGGACAGTACAGAGTGTGGAACTATTTGCAGCCACCACAGCCGGAGATCCACTATGAACTGAAGCCACACTTTGTCAGTCAATTACCTCAATTCCATGGTAATACTACGGAGGAGCCATATGAATTCCTGAGGGACCTAGAGCTGATATGTTCTAATCTGAGGCACCCACAAGTCAGCCAAGACTACATTCGTCTCACTGCACTACCTTTCACCTTGAAAGGGAAAGCAGACTACTGGGTGAAGAACTTGGGGGTGACTGTGACGACTTATGAGAGGTTCAAAAACCTCTTTCTGAAGAAATTCTACCCCTTGAGCCGGACCAATCAAATGAGGACCCGCATCACCAGTTTCGCTCAGATGCCCAATGAACCACTTTGTGAGGCTTGGGATAGGTTTAAGGACCTGCTACAAAAATGTCCCTGTCATGATCTGGACAACAACATCCTAGTCCAATCACTCTACTCTGGCCTCAACCACGAGACTCAAGGGTTAGTTAGTGCTGCCTGCGGAGGGAATTACACATCACATGGAGCTGAGACCGTCTGGAAAATACTGGAGCAGATGGCAGAAACAAGCCGGTCTCAAATTGCCAGTCGAGCATACACTGATTACCTGAACACCCTTCAAGCCAAAGGCGGGAAGCAGACGGTGGCAGAAATAGCTGAGGACTTGATTCCAAGCATGCACTTTATTTCTGATAAATTGACAATTGTGGACAAGAGAATGAACGATATCGACAGTAGGATTTCGCAATTCCCGAAGCAGATGGAGGAACTCACCGAGAAGGTGTCCAAGATGGGGATGCCTAGTGCACCTACTGTCCCTATATATCATGTGCATCATGTCCAGGAGCAACCAGGAGCAGAGCAACAACAACCATGGGCTCACGAGCAATCCCACACCCAATTTTCCCAACAGGCGCCCCCACCGACTGAGACAGTCAAGGAAGCCCCACCTCTGACATTTGAAGTGAATGGCATCTGGTACACCCAAGACACTACCCGACAGGGTAATATGGGAGACCGTCAGACTTATCAGCGCCCACCTACTTTCTATAATGTCGCATTCCAGCAACCGAAGCAGCAGCAACCCTACAATCGCCAGAGCCAACCTCAGCAATACCATCAGCAATCTCAAACCCCCAGACAATCAGCTCAGTCATCCAAACCCCCAGAAGAACCGATCGACATCCAGAGACAAATACTTGAGGAGTTTCGTCACTTCCGACATGAACTGGAAGATCTACGGGTTGATGTCAATCGCTTGTCCTGTTGGAAGGATGAGCAGACAGCTCCAGCCACAACCATTCCCGCCCAGGTTCAAGCTAACCCCAATAGCTTGAACAAATTCAACGCATCTCAACACAATAACCAGGTATACTATCCAGACTTTTCCACATCTGAACATGAGATCCTTTCATTTGACAAAATCAATGCCATGTCACTCAGGAGCGGAAGGACCGTGGTCGTACCTGACCGGGCAAGGGAATCGGACCATGAAGACTCGGAAGATCGACCGGAGGATGTTTCCGAGGAGGAAGATGAAGGACGCCTGAAGATCCCAGCAGTAGATAAAGGGAAAGCATCTATGGAGTCTGCAGAGGACCTTGAACCTCTAGTTGCTGCCAAAATACCTTTGTCACCTTTTCAGCAACCTGATTTTGATTATTATGATTGTAATAAAAACTCCAAGTCGAATAAAGATGCTCTTATTTTTTATTCTGATCCTCTATCTCCTATCTCAAATGCTTCCATTCCTTTCCCCCACGCCTTAAAGAAAGAAAAACAAAAGAAAAACATCAAAGATGACCCAGTCATGGAAAAATTCTGCCAACAAAACATCACAGTCAAAGTACCCTTTGATTAATACGTGGCAAGTAATCCAGCCTTTCAGAAATACTTGAAGGCAAAATGCACCCCCACCCGGACTCGTACAAAGAGAACAAGTCAATTTGTGGAGACTCATATCTTGACAGTTGCCACCACTAAATGCGTCAGAAACCAGCATCTGCCAAGAAAGAAAAGGGATCTGGGCGCCCATTATGTGGAGAGTCACATTGGCGGCATAGCATTCACACGCACACTTCTCGACAATGGATCTTCCATAAACCTTCTACCCTTAGCCTTATATTATCGATTGGAGTTGGGCCCTCTCAAGAAATCATCATCTTTACTCCAATTTGCTGATAAATCCACTAAAAGACCTAAGGGAGAAGTGAAGAATGTCATCATCATCATCGAGGGTACAGAATACAAAGTGGACTTCACTGTCCTGGACATGGAGACCCCGAACCATTGGAAGGAATCGCAAATCATTCTCGGAAGACCTTTCTTAAGAACTGCGGCCGTATTCGACTACGGAACTGGCATGATGAAATTCCGTTCTCCAGGCGGAGAAGTGGACTTGGAAATGAAACAAACAAAGTGGCAAAGACCAGACTCCGAATCCACAACTGAAGATGCCGAAACATCAGAATGCAATCTCCTCAGAACCACTGGGCCATGGGACCAACTGCCAGACATACAGATAGAAGGCACATCCTCGGAAGAAGAAATAATCCACCATGCAGTCTCTGAGATTTCTATACCCCCAGACACCACTGAAATCCTCTTGGATTTATCAATCACATCACCTTTGGGACAGTCAATCGATGATGAGTCGGACACGGCTCTGGCCGAATTACCATTCTACTCTAGAGATCCGACTCACTCTTCTTCAAAATTGGTAGCCAACATCTCACACAGTGATCCACCGCCAACCGATACTGAGCCAGAAGCAAAAGTCATTCAGCCAGACTTGATCGACGATTCAGAATTACCAGAGCTGAAACCACTACCTCCCACGCTGAAATATGCATTCCTCAATGGACCCAAAGAAAAATTCCTTGTGATCATTAGCTCATCATTAACCGTGGACCAAGAATCCAGACTGATCGAAGTCCTTGAGCGAAATCGAAAAGCCATAGGTTGGACTGTGTCGGATCTCGTAGGAATAAACCCCGCTCTCTGCTCCCACCAAATTTATGTTGAGGATAATGCAAGGCCTTCCCGTGAATTTCAGAGAAGATTAAACCCCAATCTTCGGGAAGTGGTGAAGAAAGAAATAGAGAAATGGTGCAAAGCAGGATTTATTTACCCCATTTCTGACTCCAAGTGGGTAGCCCCCCTTCATGTCGTCCCGAAGAAGTCGGGAATCCAGATGGTTACCAACGAGGAGGGGGTAGAGATCGCGACCAGAGTACCCACGTCGTGGCGCGTCTGTGTCGATTACCGGCGCCTGAATGCTGCGACCAAGAAAGACTACTTTCCACTGCCATTCATTGATCAAATATTGGAGAGACTTGCAGGGAAAGCATTCTTCTGTTTTCTTGATGGGTAGTCCGGCTACAATCAAGTAGCTATCGCTCCCGAGGACCAGGAAAAGACCACGTTCACATGTCCCTTCGGTACTTACGCATTCAAGCGCATGCCATTCGGGCTTTGCAATGCCCCAGGCACATTTCAGCGGTGCATGATTGCCGTATTTGCCAAAATGGCTGGTGATTTCCTGGAAGTCTTCATGGATGACTTCTCGGTTCATGGTGATTCATTTGATACATGCTTAGCACACTTGGACCGAGTCCTTCAGAGATGCAGGGAGGTAAATTTGGTACTCTCCTGGGAGAAGAGTCACTTCATGGTGACTGAGGGTATCGTGTTGGGGCACGTCATCTCCAAAAAGGGAATGGAGGTGGACCCTGCCAAGGTGGATGTGATCAAGAAACTTGAGCCACCAACCAACGTCAAGTCAGTGAGGTCGTTCTTAGGGCATGTTGGATTTTATCGACGGTTTATTCCTGATTTTTCAAAGATCGCCCGCCCACTGACTGAGCTCTTAGGAAAAGACACCGAGTTTATTGTAAATCACAGATGTCTAGAGGCCTTCGAGATCCTGAAAAAGAAAATATGTGAATCGTCGATATTACAAGCTCCCGACTGGTCTCTTCCCTTCGAGATCATGAGTGATGCATCGGATTTTGCTGTCGGAGCGGTACTCGGACAAAGAAGAGATGGAATTCCTTATGCGATTCACTACGCGAGCAAAGTATTGGACCCTGCACAGAGAAACTATACAGTGACTGAAAAGGAAATGCTCGCGGTTGTTTGGGCCCTGGAAAAATTCAGATCATACATATTGGGCTCCAAGGTGACAATCTTCACAGATCACACAGCAATCAGATATCTCATGGATAAGAAGGATGCTAAGGCACGACTTTTGAGATAGATCTTGTTAATCCAGGAGTTTAATTTGGAGATCAAGGATAAACCTGGAATAAAGAATGTTGTTGCTGATCACCTTTCCCGAATCGAGCAAAACGATCATCCTGATATCGGACCAATCAAGGAGACTTTTCCAGACGAATCGATTTGCGTCATTGAGTCAACCCCATGGTATTCCGACATAGTGAACTATCTTGTCTCCAAGAAGGTTCCCTATGGTTGGACCAAAAAAATGATTGATCGATTAAAGTCGGATTCGAGAAAATACCATTGGGACGATCCTTTCCTTTTCTATGAAGGACCGGATTGTGTCTGGAGAAGATGTATCCCTCAGGAGGAATATCAGAGTGTCCTCACACACTGTCATTCTCTCGAGGCTGGAGGACACCATTCGGGAAAGAGAACCGCGCACAAGGTACTCCAATGTGGATTTTACTGGCGGACCTTATTTCAGGATGCTAATGAATTTGCACGGTCATGCCCGATTTGTCAAAGAATGGGAGGGACTATGGGATATAGAAATGAAATGCCCATGCAACCAATGATTTTCTGTGATGTTTTTGATGCATGGGGGATCGATTTTATGGGTCCCTTTCCCAACAGCAATGGATTTGAGTACATCTTGTTAGCGGTGGATTATTTATCAAGATGGGTAGAGGCTATTCCAACCCGAACCGCAGATAGCGAAGTCGTCTGTAAGTTTATCAAAGATAACATCATTGCGAGTTTCGGGATACCAAAAGTATTGATTTCTGATGGAGGTAGCCACTTCGTGAACAGGGAGATGAGATCTTTGGCTAAGGAGTACAAATTTGAGCATAGAATAGCCAACCCGTATCATCCACAATCTAACGGCATGGCAAACGTTTCTAACAGAGAGGTGAAGAGCATTCTCCAGAAGTTGGTTCGTCCCGATAGGAAGAATTGGTCAACACTGTTGGACCAAGTTCTATGGGCCTATAGGACAGCCTATAAGACTCCACTCGGTACTTCACCTTTTAGGATGATCTATGGCAAGCCATGTCATCTTCCTGCAGAATTGATCCACAAATCTGAATGGGCGATCAAAAAGTTGAATTGGAGTTGTCACCTTGGGAAACTATGTCGAGACTTAAATCTGAATGAGCTAATTGAAATCCGAAATCGGGCATATGACAACAGTGTGATTTATAAGGACAAGGTCAAGAGATGGCATGATAGACACATTCGAGAGAAGACCTTTGTCCCTGGACAAAAAGTGTGGTTGTTTAATGCTCGGTTGAAGATTTTTCATGGGAAACTCAAATCAAAATGGACGGGTCCCTACATTATCGTCGATGTGCATACCAATGGAAGCATAGACATTGCCGAACTCAAAGAGAATGCACAACCGTTCTCAGTAAATGGACAAATGCTGAAGCCATACATTGAATCACCTAAAGAACAAACAGTTCAAGTCGAGGCCATCTATTTCACGCAGAGCGAGGATATTGAAAATCTATCTGACCACTCCCACCCTCCCTCCCGACCACATTGGTCTCCTTGTACAGCTTCTTCCTTTACTTAGGCCAAGGCCTAAGTATACGGGGGACCAATGCCATCTGTATATATCATTCTTCTCCTAACTCCCATTCGCTCCATATCCACCCTTCTTCCATACTTAGGCTGTTCAGAGCCTAAGTATAGGGGGAACCGACATCCACCCATATATACTCTCCTCATTTCCTGACCGCTTTTCTTTTCATTCTTTTTCTTCTTTTCTTTTTTCTTTCTCACTCGCTTACGCTTAGCCCGAGCTATGTCTTCTTTACGCTTCTTGTGCTCTGAGGACACAGCACTCGCTAAGTATAGGGGGGTCTGTATATATACTTTGTATATATTTTACCCATATCTCGTACTTTCGCGTAAGTCTATATGTATTTACGAGGTGGGTACTAATTGAAAAAAAAAGAAAAAAAGAAGAACACTGACTTGCCCAAACTTTCTGAAAAAAAATGAATGAAAAAAAGGCTTCTTATTCCATTTTCTGCATAAAAGATCCCTTGCATAAAATGTCAAAAAAAAAAGAGAAGAAGAGAAAAAAATTGTGTGTCTGCATTTCACACACCTGCACTTCATCCATCACCGCATGCATTTGCATCTGTGAAAAGTCATTGGGTTCTGAACCGAGTTATGAGCCGAAACCGAGAGTGGTCAGGGCTTGACCTTAATCCACCTAATTTTCAGAGGAACTTCACCGAGAAATAGAATTTTAAGAGCTTCAGGTCTTTGTGACTTAATTCCTTAAGTTCCACATGACAATGTACAGCGTTTGACTCTTAGTGTCTAACCTGGTCTCTTCATTCTGGGTACAACTCTGGAATAGGGAATTAATTCGCACTCTCGCACTATGCACTTAGCTCAACCCAAACGGGATGTTGGAAGACTGTGTGAGTCTCTTTTCTGGTAGCGTGGAAATCTAAAGACCGGAGTACGGGTTGAAATAAAGCTTCGGAAAAGGGATGGACGGCTGGGCACAATTTTTCTAAGACCCCAAAAAATGTACGGAACAAAAGATTCTATATCCGTAGGGGCACAACAAGATCCAAGCAGAACCACCAAAAATTCCAAATACATAGAAGCATTCTACCAAATAAAAATCCGACCAAAAAGGTCCAAGCTTCAAAAGCCTGCAGATCTTGGTGGAGACTCGGCTACACTGGCCATCTTCACAAGGAGAGGTGACTACACTGGCCACCCTCCAGTTCTGTTCTCTTTCTTCTATCTTCTCCCTCATTCGATTGTGAACACAGCACGACAGACCTTAGAAGGAAATACCTGACTCCCCGAGGACGAGTTACTGGAGAGGAGAGGAGCATGGTAGTCCGGCATTCTGAATGGGAAGAGCTAAAACCCTTCACACACATGAGTCGGTTATTCAATGTTCATAGGGTATACTTTGGGAAGAGGATTGATCTAAGATGACTTCTGAGCCGAAACCGTGTCAATGATATGTAGAACTTGAGGACTGTTGATTTTAAAATTCTAAGTCTCACAGAAGTTCCGACACATTATTAATCCAAAGGTCAAGTTTAGTTTCACTTTCACCTTCAGTTCATGGTCTTGGTATGGAACCCAGACTCATTTCACTTCATGGCATTTATTTTTTGATGCTCAGGGACGAGCATGGTTTAAGTATAGGGGGATGATGAATCTCGGATTCACCATTCTAAGTCTCATTAATTAAGCTCAAGTCCCTCAAAATCAACAATATTTCTGCATTTATTCTGCATAATTAGCATTCGTGCATGATTTCATAAGAATTGCATGTTAGCATCAAAATTCTGCATAAAATAGGAAGCCAAAAATCCAAGCCCAAATTGACCTGTAAATAGCCTAAATTCCCCTATTTTTAACTCCTTCCTGCTAACACCGCATACCACAAACTCACTTCCACTGTGTACACATCACTAACAAGAATAAATAAAAAATACAAAAAAAATCACTAACCCTGGCAAGTGGACCAAAAACCCAAACCCTAGTTATAGGATTTTCGGACTAAAAGCCACATATCTTCCCCATCCAGTGTCCGATTTGATCCTACTCACTTTTGAACTAATGCACATTCAATTACCTTCAAAACAAGACCAAGTTCAAGTGAATCGGAGCTCGTATGTGAAAGTTGGGTTTTGGGCCTCTTTTGTACGTTGTATTTTCGTGGTTTTTTGACCTTGTACTTATTTTCTTCATTAATAAAAATCCAAAAAAAATTAGATTAAGGTCTCTCTTATTTATCTTTGAGTTTTCCATCTTTTTCTGGATTTTTATCGTGTTTAAAAATGACAAAAAAATTAGAAAACCAAAAATCAAGGTATTCTATGTACATGGGATACCCCAAAAATTCACTTTTCACATTTGACCGAATTTGGCTTTGATGTCTTCATGAAAGTTGTAGATCTCGTCGAGACGAGCATTTTTCGTGAAGAAACTTTTTTGATCCGGGGTCGTTTACTATTTCTTTTTGATTTTACAAACTCTTTTTCCTTTGATTTTTCTGGAGCTGACACGTGGCCGCCTCAGAGGCCGCCACGTGTCAGTTGTTTTTCGCTTTTTCGTTTCTTCGTTTTTATAAAAAAATAATTAATTAATAAACGACGCACGTGCGTCGCACGTGCCTTCTAGGCACGTGCTCCGCACGTGCCACGCTCTCCCCTCTCTCTTGACCGCCAGGTGGCGCGATCTCGGCCGCTCGATCTCGGCCGATCGAACGGCCGTCGATCGTCGTCTTCACCAGACACCCGCAACCGCCGCTCGCCCTGCAACCGCCGTGCTCGTTATCCTCGCAACCACCGTGCCGCCCCGATATCCCCGCAGCCACCAACCTAATCGCCTCACTTGCCTATAAAAGAGCTCTGCCGCCCCCCTACTCCGACCATCCGCCGACCTTTGCCCTAGGAAGACCTCTGAGGTGGTGACAACCCTCCGCAGCCTCCTCGTCGACGTGATCCGAAGCCCCCCCCTTCGGTGCTTCGTCGCAGCAACCCACCGCCGCTGCTCTCGCTCCGGCTCCGCCGTCGAGCCCTCGTCTTCTCCAGGTATCCCTCTCTCTCTCTTTCTCTCTCTCTCGCTCTACCTCTCCGCCTCGACCTCCTCGTTTCGCCGGCTCCGCCGTCGGCTACACCTCCACCCCTTCGCCGTTGAACCCCTCCTCAGTTCACCCTCTTCATCGACGACGTCTCCGTCGCTGTCCCTGCCATCAGCTACCACCTCCAGAGGACCTCGACATCGCCGCCTTCGCCTTCCTCCTGCTACGCCGACAATCACCGCCGCGACTCCATCTTCCCCGACCTACTTCGCCACCGACTACGCAGCCACCACGACACCGCCGCTGCGCCCTCGACGCCCCACGGCCGTGTGTCGGCCCCGTCACCCGCTTCTCCGGTCACCGCAACCCTGCTCCGCCTTCCTGATCTTCGCCATCAGCGACCTTCGTCTTCGACGTCGAGCCCCCACGCCATCTCCAGGAATGCTGCTCCGCTTCCAGCGTAGAGCCTCGGCGACATCTCTGCCAACCCCATCATCGACAACCACGCCCAGCTTCATCGACAGCTCCAGAGCCACCGCCAGCCCGCCATCGCCTCCACTCCGCCGGGAGGGGCTGGGCTCCGCCTCCCGACCTCCGTCATCAACCGGCCCGCCAAGGCTGAACTCCGCCATCGTCGCCGGGCTCGAGGTCCGAGGTCCCCCGCACGTGCGAGGCACGTGCGTGGGGAAGCTTCCTCAACACTCTACCCCCAAGTCACGTGCAATGCACGTGACGTTGGGTAACTTGCAAACAGCCCCCCCGAAGTTCCCACATTCCGCGCCAGGTCCCTCCAGCAGAGGTCACGTGCAGCGCACGTGACCATTCGGAAAAATTGCATCCAGGCCCCTGGCTCCCTCGGTAATTACATAAAGGCCCTCTTGCATGTTTTATTTATTTATTTTATTGCATCTGTACCCCTGTGTTTGTCATCTATTATAGACCTCTACATTGCATCATTTTATTTATTTAAAAATAGCATTTTGTTCATCTTTTAATTCTCTACATTTTGACATGCTGTGGACCTTTTTGTGATTTACGGTTGATTAATAAATCGTTGTTTTGTGGAAATTGAGATATTTTGCCCAATCTGTGCTCGGAAATTCATAGTTAATTAACCGTTGCTTTAAAAATTCCCCAAAAATCACATATTGTAGAGATTAAGTTGCTTGACATTGTGCCCAAAAATCATTACATTTGCATGCATACTTTGCTCTATAAAAATCATTTTGCATATTTCACTGTTTAATTTTTAATAGGTATTAGACCCCACATTTTTGTGATCTAGGATTTTTCTAAGATCCATTACCTTGTGATAGATCTTAGATAATTTTAGTTCTCGAAAATAAGTAGGTTTAATATTTATTCAAATTAAATATTGAAAATTAATTTGCTTGCATTTAAAAATTCATAAAAAATTCATATAGCATCTAAAAATTCCAAAAAAAAATTACAGTGCACTTATTTCATCATTTTTTACATCTCGGCCAAGTTTCATAATTTTCGGACACCGTTTGGACGTATTTTACATTTCAGTCCCTAAAATAGGCCGAATTTGCATTTTGCATCTCATATTGCATTGAAAAAATTCCAAAAAAAGACCGCCTTGAAAACCAAACTCAAAATTGGATAGACATTAATCTAGGTTGTTTCTTTGCCTCCTTGTGATCGACCTTGGGACTTGCCCAAGTAAAATAAACATAAAAACCACTTGATTAAATTTGATTAAAAATTGTGGTTATTTCTTGACTGTTTCCGATTGCCGCCTACAACGAACGACATTCATTAATTTCACGCACGAAGATTAAAAATACATTCTTAACGCGGTTTTTGCGGACTCGTCAGTCACAACGACCTTGATCTGATTTTCTGAAACTTAACCTCGATCGGCAGAGTGCTCATAAGTCTAAGAGTGATGTTCCTTCATCTACGAAGCCTCCTCGTGACAGGAGGAGCTTCCTGGCGGCTGCGCTTTTCCTTATTTTAGTTAGGTTATAATTCAAGCTTTTCAATTATCCCCTTAGTTTAATTAGTTGGGTAGTTTAATTAGGAAATTCGTAGTTCGCCGGAGCTCCGCTCCGGCAAACGATTTCACCGTGCTCCGACTGTCTTCGACCGCCGCTTTCGTCCTTATTTCCTTCCCCTCTAACTTCCCTACGCCTTACGAATCTTTGCTCACTCGGATCCTCACTGGATCTGAAGATCAAGTCTCCACCCTCACCACCCTCACCGGAGACCTCCGCCGCGCCCATTTCCCATCCATTTCGACCAATAAGAGCCCCCCAGCCCCTTGGTTTTGTTTGTTGAGCTTCTTGCAGGTGCTGGAGCCCAAATTGATTCCAAATGGAGTTGATTTTCTAGAGGAAGAGGCACCTGGAGTCCCATTGCTTCCCGGCACTGCCTGACCACGCCGGAGCTCCAGGTGCTTGATTGAAGCCATTATAGGACACGAGAGACTTCTAGGAACAAGAAGAGACACTCGATGGCGACGGAGAAGATCGAAGGAGCCCGTAATCCGATCGAAGTTTGCTCCAGGTGAACTTCTTCCCTATTCTTCCAGACCTTCCCAGGACCGTCCGATCAAGATCCATGCCCTAGTTTGATTTTCAACTATCGGATCGAGTCGCCCCTTCATCGTAGATCTCAGCCGCAAGATCTAAATGTCACCGTCAGATCGCGAAGCATCATCGACGCACGAGGTGTTGACATGTGTTAAGTGAAGAGATCCAGATCGTCCGCTCGCACGCAAGATAGGGGTAAATTGCATATCTCACCTTGTCTTTTTGTATTTTATTATTTATTCTTGTAAATAAAAGTTAACGTTTATAAATAATTAGACATTTTGTAGTTGAACCCATGTATTTATGTAATTTGCATTTGGGTCCAGTCCACGTCACCTCATGTGCTGTCTCACATGAGGTGGAAAAATTACAAGGATACCCATGCAAGTTTTTGTATTTCTCAAAAATCTAATAAAATGAAATGCATGCTATATATTTTTGTGAAAATTACATGGAGGTCCCTGAGCTTTCTGTTATTTGCATATTGGTCCCTCCCAGCCTACATCACTTGTCGTTCCACATGATGGGTATTTGTTGAACAGTTCATTAGAATTTTAATTAAGTTGTATATTTTTGGTATATATGTACAGACCCCCTGATGTTTATTTTAATTGCAAAAATGCCCCTGCTAGGACATATATTTGCATTTAATCTATTTATTAAAAATCAAATAGAGCACATTTATTCCTTGTTTAAGTTAGAAAATACAAAAAATATTACAATTTCTTGAAAAAATGCAAAAACATTATATATAGCATATTTCAATCTGTTTTTTTACAGATCAAAAACCATTAAAAATGGAAAAGAACCTAAAAATTGAAAACCCCAAAATCTCTTATAAAAAACTGAAAAATCCTTTAAAAATCCAAAAAAATATAACTTTTCTTTCTTATAATTTTATTTACATAAATATTTATATATTAAAATTGATTTAGGTAATTTTGGGAATTATTTGTTATTTTTAATATCCAAATCAATTTCGAGTATTTATTTAAGCCCTTATTTGGGCTATTTTTTACTTTAAAAATACATAAAAATTTAGCAAAAAATTCCAGGAAAATAACAAAAAATTAGAAAAATATAAAAATCACAAAAATATATTATTTACTATATTTTGACTATTTTTACGTATTTATGTATTTATAGTATCTATATATATCTTATATTGTATTTATACATATATATATTATATTTAAATAAAAGAAGGAAATACATAAATTTGAAAATATAAAAATAAAATAAAAAATTATGAAACCAAAAATAAAAATTAAAATTAAAAACCCACAATAACAATAAATTGAACAAGAGATGGAAGACGGAATTTTTGTGCATTTTTCTGCCCTCCTTCTACTGTTTGCTCCAAGTGTTCGATCTCTACATGTACTTACACATATACACTTTTACTGTAGAGTTATAATAAATTTTAGCTACACACTTGTGCTATTTATTGCTTTATTCTTGTTGTGGATTAATTATTGATTAACCGTGGTTTATTGAGCGGTCAACGCATCGACTATTGATCTCTCATCTCGTGTGATTTCTAGACCCTCGATGAACCACTATTATCAGTTGGTTATATGTTACCTTCCTTCACTTTTTACTATGTACTTATATTATATGTCAAATTTTATATAGTTTTTATGAAATGTGTATGAATGAACACATTTATATATAGGGATTTTTACACCCATAACCCTGTGTAATTTCACAATAACAATCATAACCCCACATAATCGTGAATTACACAAGAAACCCCAAGTAATGCTTAACTCTTACATGACATAACCCCATGTTATAATCTGTTTGGGATACCCGTTATAATTGACGTCTTCTGTTTACAAAGACAAAATTGCCCCTAAAGGTTATTATTTACAAAACATGCCATCCTCCCCCTCCCCCCGAGCAGCTCCTCCCTCCCTGCTCACTGCCTCCGAGCAGCTCCTCCCTCCCTGCTCACTGCCGCCGAGCAGTTCCTCCCTCCCTACGTTGCCGCCGAGCAGCTCCTCCCTCTCTTCTCGCCGCTGCCGAGAAGCTCGTCACCTCCTCCCCCCTATCTGCGTCTACTCGCTCGAAGACCCTCCCTCCTGTGCCGACCCTTTCCCTCCCTAGCTTGAAGCCCCCCCCCCCCCCCGCACGCCCCTCAGTGAATCTCTCGAAGCCCCTTATCCCTCGAGCAGCCCCCTCAATTATGTGCCGACCCTTCCCGTCCCCCCCCCCCCGAGCAGCTCCTCCCTCCCTGCTCGTCGCCGCCGAGAAGTACCCCCTGCCTCAAAGCCACCCCCGTCACCGACCCTTCCCCTCCCTAGCTCGACCCCCCCCCCCCCCCCCCGCAGCCGATGGAGCCCCGTGCCCTGTGTTCAGATTCTCCTCCCTCTGCTCGAGCTCCCCCTCATGGAAGCTCTCCCCGTGAAAGCACCCATCGAGCTTCCCTTCTTCCCCTGCAAGCACACACATACAGTTTTTTTCTCTCTTTTTTTTATTTTGACTAATCTTAACCGTTTGATGGTAGCTTGGTTAAATTAACTCACTTTTCTGGTTGAGTTAACGTTTTAAATTAACAGAGGGTTATGGGTGTGAGACGGAGTGACTATTCGAGGTTTCTTGTCTAATTCACGATTATGTGTGGTTATGATTGTTATTATGAAATTGCTCAGGGTTATGGTGTAAAAATCCCTTATATATATTATCAAAAAACTCATACATTGTTACTATTAACGAGATTACGAATGGTTTCAATTTTTCTTAAAAGAAAGTTGATAGACAATGAATATGATATCAACCCACTACAAAAAGGTCCTTTAGGAGGCTCATGAGCCAACTCGAACCTAATGAGTTCGAGTTTGAGTCAACATTCTAGGCATGGAAGCTTATGGAGTCCAAGCTCAAGTTTAGTTTGGTTATTGAGTTAGGGCTGAATCAATTCATTCAACTCGATAGACACCCCCCTCTCCTTCCCTGTGCTTTTCCATGAGATCCTCGTACTCAACTACTCCGCCATCGGCCACCCCCTCATGCCCTTTAGATCCTCATTGGCATGTGCTTCCTAGACCTCAACCTAACCTCTTCATATTCCATGTCCTCCTCAACTCTATCATCGAGGACAGCTCCTTCCATGACATTCAAGGAAGTGTCATCGATGACATCGAGGCTGACGACAACAACGCTCATGGCGATGAGATGAGGAACTCTAAGATCAGTAGTGAAGGTGGGAGGGTAGGGGAAACGGAAGGAGGGGTGCAAATTACAGTTGAAGGGAAGAGAATTTGGACTAATGGCATGATTTGTAAATGTGAAGTTCTTTAAAGTGTGAAAATACAACTAACGATTCTCTAACGGAGAGGAGTTTACAAAAGTTAAACAAAGTTATGTCATGTAATGATAAACAACTATCCAGAATTCTACAAGTTATTAGGAATTGTGGAGAGTTCAACGCATAATTATGAAATTATAGAGGGTTATTGGTTTAAAAATTCTTATTAACAACAACAACGATAACACTACAATAGTCTCCCTTTGCGGTGGTGACTTCAACCCCACAAAATACGCGAAATGTTAAAGAACTGCCTTTTGCAAGCAAATTAGTAAAAGAAGTCCTTATCTCATATTGTGGAAGTTTCAATCTCTTTGGATTAACTATCCATGTCTCTTGAAACTCTATTAGGTTTGTTTACAGAATAATCCAGACTAGTTATACAAGTGGTCAAAAGAATTCCCTAGAATCACCAGATATAAATTTTATTTTGACTGATTTTTAAAGTAGTCAACTGGAGTTTTCAATTGATAGTTAACACTTTATTTCGTAATTATAAATATAATGATATTAGTGAAGCTCTTGATTAGTTGTCTGATGAAGTAATCGGCTAAACACATTATATAGTTGGCTCAAATTGATCTTCAGGAACTCCTTATTTTACTAGCCTTATAATTAATCGACAAACGATCAAGTAGTTGATTGAAGTATGTCAAATACAAAGTACTTAATTAATGATCAAGTAATTACTATCGACTGGACATTATAATCAAAAGTAGGCGATTGGTTTTTAGAGTTAGTTGACTAAAATGGATTAGTTGGTTGATTGGATTAAGTCATATCGTAAAATTTCAAGGTAAGGATCAAGAGTAGACTATTGGAGAAATTCATTAATTGATTTGAAATGGTTTACTTTAAACTGACTGAAAAGTCACTTAGTCGACTAAATAAGTATGGGGTGGACTCTTTTATACTTTATAAGAGTGATAAACTCAACTCTTTTGTTGTTGTAATTCGTCTACAACAACAAATATACAATCATTTTATGGAAATCTACACTTTTTTTATACATTTGTCATGGGGATGTTTCAGAAGTTACGAAAATCAGACCATTTTCTTTGTAATTTTTACGTCATTGATCATGCTTTCGATGATCCAACAATATTTACAGATACAATTGTATTTATATCATAAGTGCATTAAAATTTGAAAACCATCATATAAAACTTATAGATATATAAAATCATCCTTAGAATTGTATTAGGAAATATAAAAGAGGTATATTAAAAATTCTGAAAATCAGAAATCCACAAAGTTACATCTATGTAAACTATCGTAATCCACACTTTTTTGTTGACAACAATAAAATTATTATATATTTTGAAAATTGTTGTATCGATAAGTCATAGTGACAACTGTATGGGTGTCTTGCTTTGTGATATTACTAGCAAAGGTTTATATATATATATATATAAAGAGAGAGAGAGAGAGAGAGCGGGGGGGCTTATCCAGTGAGTCCTGTGCCTATTTGAGTTGCGGTGAGCACCAAACGTGGGCTCGTCACATGTATTTCCATTTGAATGGTTGCCTATTTCGAAGGAGCACGGTTTTAGAAGGATTTAATACGTTTGAGCCTTTTTCTAATTATATCGAGTCCTTAAAAAAGTAAGACGGTTTTGGTTGGAAAGATACATTCAAATCATTAATTTCGTACTGAAGAAATAATCATTGTACATTTGATCAGTAATGTACATAATGTACTCAAGTAATTATATGTTGCGAGATCAATAATACTGAAATAATTGTTAGTATTTTATACATGTAATATTATATTGTACAGAGATCAGTAATTCATTCATGTTACTCAAGTAATACATATTCATTTCTCAAGTAATTGTTGTTGTGAGATCAGTAATTAAGTATGTAAATTACTAGTGTCTATATAATAAGTACTGATTACAAATGTCCATTTTACTGAAGTCATTTTGATTGTTATTAATGTTATAGTTACTTAATACTTTGAGTCTTACTGAAGCACCTCTTATTTACTTATATAACCCTTTTAATTACTATAATGCATCGAGTGTTACTGATAGAAATACATAAGTTACTGGTCACGTGGTTTTTTATACTTATTCCAACTTACTTATTCCATTATCTTCTTTTACCTACAATTTATTACATGTACTAATGCTTCTATATATCTTACTTGTTTTATTCTTTGTTTTGAATTATTATCGAATCACACCTTCTTTACTTATGTAGCATATTTAATTACTTGTAATACATCAAGTGTTATTGAAAGTCACACATAAATTATTTAATTATTGTTATATGATGAACATTTAAATTTCAATTGTTGTCTTATAGTCCATTTAGATGATGTTGTTTTGCTATCGCTCGTCAGCATAACAGCAGCTTCTTCATGACACCAAATTGTTGCATTGTTCTGCAAGAAATAATAAGTTAATTGACCATTTAAAAATATTAAAATATCAAGAAATTGGAAAAGAATACACATTACTTACAAATTTTCAGTAACGTTTCAGGAAGATACTTGCTTCAGTACTATTTTATATCCGTGAATAGTAAGAATTGTAAAAAGAAAAGTAACTCAACAATATACTCACTTCAGTAAGAATCATTCAATGACAAGTAACTTGTAATGAAGTGTTAGTAATGTTTGTTATATGACAAGTAACTTGTAGTGAATTATATTTATAATAGTAATTCAATGTGAAGCATAGGTAACTTGATGAGCTACTTAAGTAACTTACTGAATTGAGATCAGTAAGATAAACATCGGAATTCATATCAGTAAGAATTCACTATTTCAAAAGTAAGTAGATTCATTTTTGCTCAATCAGTGATAATAAATGTAATAGCAGTGACTCAGTATATCTTCAAAGTAACACATTAGAAGTAACAATTCTGTTAGTAATAGTAACAAAAAATATCTTATAAGTAAATTAAGTAAATATATCAGTAACTCAGTATATCTTCAAAGTAACACATAAAAGTAACAATTGTGTTAGCATTAGTAACATAAAATATCTCATAAGTAAATTACTTAAATACATCAGTAACTCAATATTTTCAAAGTAACGCATGAAAAATAACAACTGTATTTACTGTAACTTTTTATTATATGAAATCAAAATACCTTCGATAAAAAATCAATTAGGACTACAAATCGTGTATCAAAATGATTAAAAATGATATTATGAGTACCACTTTCTCATATTTCAATCATACTTCTCGAATAAATATTACTTACGATCAATAATATGCTGTATTCGTAATTGCTTCTGAAATATGCCGATCACAATCCATTCGCGAATTATCCATGGACGAAACCTAATGAAAAAATATTAGCAAAGAAAAAAACAGATAAACATAAAAAAAATCTATCAAAATACCTTTGATTCCGAAAAGGCTATCGCAGAAATAATAAAAAACAATGATTCCTTGTGAACGATCGATCGCTCCCCTCTGGAAATGTGACAAGTTGAGTTTATTCTCAATACAATATCAAACGTTACCAAAAAAGTCTATTACTATTTACGAAATTTTATTAAGTTTCAAAATTAAAAGCATTCTCGTTACCATTATCGCTCCTAAAATCATGGGATTGAAACATTTGATCTAACGGTGGATATGATGGGCTCATTTTAACGCAAATGGGCACATGGCTCTCTGGATAAAAATCTTATATATATGTATATATATGAGGCCGGGGAGGCTGCTACATGTAGCAGGCAACGTGGCTGCTACATGTGGCAGTTTCCCCAAAAAAAAAATTTCAAAATTAAACCATGTATATTCATCTATATATCCCTCCTACATTTTACTAAAATTTCATAAGAAACGGAGACTCTTATGCCCTCCATCTAGAACATATCGATTGCAGCAAATTTCAGATCTAGATGGAGGGCATAGGAGTCTCCATTTCTTACGAAATTTTAATAGAATGTAGGAGGGATATATAGATGAATATACATGGTTTAATTTTGGAAAAAAATAAAAAATAGGAGAAACCGCCACATGTAGCAGCCACATTGGCTGCTACATGTAGCAGCCTCCCTTTTCTGTATGTGTGTGTGTGTGTGTGTATTGAGTTAAATGATGCTACTCCCTCGGAGTAGCCAACGAGCTACTCCCACCTCTATTTTTCTGACATTTTTTTATTTTTTTAGAAAATAAAAATACATATATTCATCATTATATCCCTCTAACATGTCATTTCAATTTCGTGAGAAATAGACTCCTATGCCCTCCATCTGGAGGGGGTCATTTTCAGCAATTCTGAGACCATTAAAATTTGACAATCTTGATGGAGGGGATAGAAGTATCGAATTAAGTCGAATTTTTAATGACACCATGGTGACATATTGCAATCTAAATTCCAATATGTTTCATTTCAGAAAAATAAAAAAAATACAGGGGAAAAGGGGTGGGAGCATGTAAGTTAGCTACAACCAGGGAGCATACTCCTTTTTCCCTATATATATATATATGAGAGAGAGAGAGAGATTAATGGGGCTGCCCCGCACTATGCATTTTTTTATTTTTTGAAAAATATTACCATGTATATTCATCCATATATCCCTCCTATATGTCATTCGAATTTCGTCAGAAACAGAGACTCTTATGCCCTCCATCTAGAACATGTAATTTTAATGGTCTTAGAATTGTTGTAATCGTATCTGTTCTTAATGGAGGGCATATGAGTCTCTGTTTCTGACAAAAATCGAATGACATATAGGAGTGATATATGAATGAATATACATGGCAATATTTTTCAAAAAAAATGCCAAAATAGGGGGTTGGGCAGCCCCATTAAATCCTATATATAGGGGGTCCTTTCCAATAAGACATGTTCCTTCCATCTCTAAGGAAGGCCAACGATTATAGCCATTAGAGACAAATCTAACTGCATCATCAATTTGTTTGTCCAAAAGGTATTTTGATCTTCATCTTTTGCATTAATTATACATACCATTTAATATTTTGAAATACTAAATTAAGCTAGATCTATTTTTTGTAATTTTTCGCAATGCTTTATTTAGATAATGTCATATTTTATGCTGGCGATATTACGTGAGGTGGATGTTTGTATTCTCGCATATATTTTTGTAGAATAAGTGGTTCCTTTTGTAGGGGCCATATTTTTTGTAAAATCCGTGGTTCCATCAAAATTCATCAGCCATTTTTAAAGTTTGTATGTTACTTTGTAGAACATAATTCATTAGTATTATATTAGTTATGCTTATATTTTCTGCAAGTATTTTTATGTTTTGGTGATTTATGTGAAATATGCAAATCTTTTGGAAATGTTGCGTGGCATTCTACAAAGAAATGTCAATTTCTTAAGTTACTCATCCAAAATGTATATTTCATATCCAAAGTATATAATACACGTCTAAAATGTATAATACACATCAAATATACAAACTATCTTAAATTACAACTGTCATCTGTGCCCAATCGATATGTCAAAATACACATCAAATATGTGTAATATATATATATATATATATCCAAAATTGTATAATGCACATAAAATTTGTACTATAAAAATGAAATATGAAAGATATAATGGTTGGATGTCCTCCTTGCGCTACCACCACCGTATTACATGCGTCATCGTCGATCTATGCATTGTCGTTGCTGCATGCGTGAAGATTTACACATGCCGTCTTCGATCTACACATTGTCGTTCCTCCCTGCGTGAAGATCTACATACGTCGCCGTCGATCTACACGTCGTCGTCGATCCACTTCCGCCTTGCCATGAAGCCACACCATCATATTTCCAAAAAAACAGTGCTTTTCTGGATTCTGTTCTTCAAAATTTCCAAACCAAATCCATAGTTTTATCCAACAAAGCTTCCATTTACAACAAGGACAAGAACAACGTAAAGATCTAGAAGAACATGATCCACTAATGATCAAGTTCCCAACTTTACCACATGGATCATAAGAACATTCCCACGACAAAACTGGAATGGAATATAATTATATAATGTATTTCCTCCACCTCAAAAAGGCTTGAATCTTTCGATGTAAAATCGAAACTATAGACAAGTGGGAACCCGGAAATTCACTTCATAAAAAAATTTATTGCATTCATTAGCATTTTTCAGAACAAGTTCGATTCTTGAACCGAATGGATCTAAGTCTGAGAGATGGAGCTTGGTTTAGGCCTTATTTCACTTAATTTTAAAGAAACTTTATTAGGAACTATAATTAAGACTCTTCAGGTCTATTTGGCTTAATTCTTTGGGTTCCATGAGACCGTGTTCGGTATTCAACTTACACTTGCCTAAGTAGGACATCTGGTATCATCCATTTAACTCTTCTTCATTTGAACCAATTTTGAACCCATGCACTCTACACTTAACTCAACTTGCATGGGGTTACGAAGGACAGTCCATTTTGGTGGTGTTTCCATCCTTCTCTAGTGGCACAGACGTCTAAAGATGGGAGAGTGGGGTTGAAATAAAGCTTCAGATGAGATAAGGATCTGCTGGCATAATTTTTTCCAAGACCCCCCAAAAATAGACGGAAATAAAAGATTCTATAACCCTCGAGGCACAAAAGATCAATGCAGTGCTGCAAGCCAAATGCATCAAATACAAATATGACCACAATGGTCCAAGTAGGGGTGTAAACGAGTCGAACCTAAGCAAACCAGCCCAGGCTCGGTTCGGTTCGTTTAGCATACTTTGAGGCTCGGGTTCAGTTCGACTCGATAAAATGAAAATTGTAATCAGGTTTGGTTCGGCTCAGGTAAGGTTCGTAAAGGTTCGATTCGGCTCGTTAAAGGTTCGTTTAAGAATAAATATTGTGCAGATGTTTCTGTTCAATGGGAAAAACCGCAACTGTAGGGGAGGGCTTTGTGGGTTTTTGAGAATAGGGAATATGGACATAGGGAGTGGATGACTAAATGGGTTTGGAAAATTAGTGAATAGCCCTTATGTTAATATAGAATGTTTTTTCCTTATATGTACAATATTATGTATATATTGTGTGTGTACATAATCGAACTTTTAACGAACCGAACCTGAGCGAACCTATGTTTTTTAGGTTTGGTTCGTTTATTTAATCGAACCCAAACTCTTGTTCAGGTTCGGTTCGTTTATTTTTGTATTGAATCCGAATCGAACTTTTAGCGAGTCGAATCTGAGCGAATGTCAACCTGAGAATTTTCTAACACCCCTAGGTCCAATCTTCAGAAAGCCTGCATTATCTTAGTGGAGACTTGGCTAAACTGGTCAGGCTTCACAAGGAGATGTGACTGCACTGGTCATACTCCAGTTCTCTTCTCATTTTTCTTTTTCTCTTTCTACTTGATTGTGGAACGACACGACCTGACCTGAGAAGGAAATACCCACCTCCTCGAGGATCGAGTAGCTGAATGAGGGCCCAATGAGAGTGTATGGGATGGGTGGTTTCTTCATTTCTTTAAAAGGAAGACATAATACCCTTTACACACACTATAAATTGCCTTCAAAGCCGAAAGGTTTGCGTGATGGATGAGTGGATCTGAGCTGGCTATTGAGGTGAACCTGGATAAGGATTTGTGGAACTTAAGAGTTGTTCAGACTTAAATCATAATTCTAATAAGGTCCTGACACACTATTAATCCAAAGGCCTATTCCAAGTTCTAAAATATGGGTGAAGTGAGATTCAGTTTAAAGAAACAAGCATGTTCTAAGTTCTTTTATTTTTTCCTTTTTCTTTTTCTTTGTGCTTGGACTTATTTATAGAATAAGTGTTTGCTAGGTGATGAATACTCATTCATCACTCTTTATTCTTATATTTTAGCTACAAAAACCTTTGCAAATACATGTAGATATGTGTAAATACAAATAATTAACAAAAGGCATGCGTTGTGTAAAAAGTAATAATTAGCATGTTTTTGTGCAAAAATAAAAGAATAAAGAATTAAAAGAAAAAGAGGAAATATTTAGAATAAATATTGAGCAACCTAATCCCAAGGGAGGGCTCAGCATGGGCCTGACCGCATAAAAGCCAAAGTAGAGAGAGATAGGGAGCTCATGTGTGTAAATATACCTGTAAATATTATAAAAATATTTTCCTCTAAAAATAGAATAAAATGGGCTTGTATATATTTGTAAATATTTGTAAATATAAAATCAAAACAAAAATTGAAAAATTAAAAAAGAAACTAAAAATACTCTTCCTTGTACATTTTCACCTTATATATACCCACACTTATATTTATTTATTCAACCTTGTAAATAAATAAATTAAAAACCCTAAAAATGTGTATATACTCCTTACTTTATGGTGTAAATAAATAAAATAAAAACCATAAAAACAAAAAATAAAATAAAAAGAACAAAATTAAAATTCAAAAAGAACATTGTACATATACCATGTATATAGATGTATATATCTATTTTTTTCACCCTTGTATATAAATAATAAAAATAGAATAAAAATACCTTTTTATTCCTAATTTTATGCTATAAATAAATAAAATATAAAATGGGAATAAAAATGCACAAAAATAACTAATTAAAAATCAAAAATTAAAAAGCCATATTGTATACATACCTATATATAGCACTATAGTGTACATACCCTATTTTTGTTTTGAAAAATTAATTAAAAATCACCAAAAATAGAAAAAAAATAAAATAAACATTTTTTATGTTTTAAGTTTTTCCTAATTCAGCCTTTTATTATTTTATTTTGAATTTGAAATTATTTATGAGTTGGCGGGCTCTGATTGGTCCACGGGGGACGTTGACCCCCCTGTCAACTCCCCCCTTTGGACCACAGACCCGCGGATCCTCTTCCCGGACCCGTTTTCTCCCAATTATTCCCCCTTGACCCGATCACCATTCCGCCAAATCACGGGTCCTAATTACTCCCTAGTTATCCGGGAACCTCGCCCGACACCTTGCCTAGGGGTCCGTGCTTCACCAAGCCGGACCCGACCCTTTCTTCCCGGACCTTCCATCGTATATAGTCTGAGCTCCGCCCCCGATTTCATGCATCTTTGGATCATTTCACGCCACCCTAGGACCTCCATAGCCTTTGCGAGAGTGACAGCTCGCTTCAGGCCTTGTTGCAGCGAGGAAGAAGTGGAGGACCATCGATCCGGCGACGTTGCGCCGCCGTGCGCCTCCTGGAGGTGATGCTCGAGCCTCGGACACCGACGGTCCTTGAGGCAAGGACCTGGAGCACCCCCTGCTCCTCCACAGTCGACAGCATCCAGTAGGTAGACCTCTATCTTTCCCTAGTTCTCTAATTTTTCGTTTCGCCCAAATCGCTCTGTCGCCGTTCCGCTTTGATTCCGACCATCCTCGCCTTCGTTACGACCATCGGAGTCGCCCATCACGATCGCCTTCTCTCCGCGCATCTTCTCCGCCCACTCATTCACCCCAGTTCGCAAAGGAACTGGGTATCGAGTTCCTCCGTCGTCGCTTCGCCGGAGCTTGCACGCTCCGCCGCACTGACCACCTTCACCACTCCTAACCGGGTCGAGGCACTTTGCCCTCGACCCAGGAGCTTGTTGCACATCTTTGTAGGTCTAAAGGAGCCCATCTGAGGGCTTCGACATCCAGGTGCAGCAGCTCGACCTCCGCCAGTGCCGCCGGAGCTCTCCAGAGCTCCTCGGCACCATCGGAGGGAACCATTCGACGCGGGAGGCCGAGGCGTAGCTTCTCTGATCTTCAGCAGCCCGTGAGGAGGTCTTCAGCGCGTACACGAGCCCGACGACCTCGCCGGAGCCCAGTTCTTCGAGGACCCTCCGCAGTCGTCCGATCGTCCTTCAGCTCCAGTTTGCATCGTAACCGTCCACGCCAGGAGCAGCCATCACCGCTCGATCCTTGGAGGAGTGATCGTGACCGTCCGATACAGGAGGGCTTCCCACGTTGCTTCCCAGCCGCCCGATCTTCCACGTGGCGAGGCCCAGCCGTTCGATCAGGACCGAGGGATACTTGCTGAGGCGCCTCCCTTCCCCGACCGTTGGATCTACATGTGGCGCCCATCCGTCCCTCGGATATAATAAGGGATAAATATCTTGTAGGCCCCCTGTTTGTTTCATTTAGTAGTTAGTCCTGTAAATATCGCATTTAGTTGTTTTTATTTTGGTACATTTGCATTTAGGACCTCGTACTGTAGTTTATTTGCTTTTATGCCCTTGTGTGTAGTGGAACACGTTCGTCGACACGTGCTTTTCTGGGTTAATTGCATGTATGGCCTTCATGTTTCAGGGTGTTACTGAATGAATTAAAGTTTTTATTAATTGCATATATACCCCTTGCGTGGTTTTATTGTGCATGTGCTTTATTTAGTGGGTATTTTACACTTACGCCCCTGGACTTTTAGTACGTGTTACTAAGTAGTCCAGGGACCTAGGTTTTCTTGAAATTAGGTCCCTGTGTGCCCAGGTCACGCGCCTCGCGCGTGCAACCTTGGAGAAATTGCACAGGGACCCCCTGAAACTTGTGTTATTTGCGTACAGGTCCCTGTGCACTATAGCCTTGTTTTCATTTTTAATAAAATAGCAAACAAACTCCAAATTTAATGAAAATTGGATACATGGCTCCTACCATGGTGTAAAATTTTTTCTAATTTTTGGAGACATTTTTTATTTCATTTATTATTTTTAAAAATTCAAAAACAAGCATTTTTGTTACTGTCTAACTTTAAAATTCACAAAAAAAATATTAAAACACCTCTAAATATTACAAAAAAAAATCACTTAGTGTTTATTTTACCTTGTTTTGATTTTCTGACCAATTTTGGTCATTTTGGCTTTATAAAACCCATAAAAACTACAAAACCCCTAAAAACCCATAAAAATTCTAATAATTAAAAGAAAAATCAAAAATTAATAATTTTGGTGCCTAAATTTTTCTTGTATTCTCTTCTTTACAGGAAAATTACCTTCAAACCTTGATAGGGCCATTTTGCATTTTAAATTGGCCCTCCAAGTCTGACTGGACAGTACCTTTGTTTTTCTACCTTGTTTGATTTTTATAAAATTCACTAAAAATCAGAAAATTACCAAAAATTAATCAAAAACAGTAAAAAATATAAAAAACATAAAAATATTTTTATTTGAATTTTTGGGTGATTTTTGAGTAGGTAGATAATTGTTTGTAGTTGGTTGTTTTATTGTTTTCTTTATTTTCTTTATTAATTAAAAATCCAAAAAAAAATATAAAAACATTTAAAATCCACCAAAAATACCTTTATTTTATTTTGTTTCTTTTTTCGACTACTTCATAGGCCGCAAGGCCATCACGTGCTCCTTGTGTTCGACCCTGGTCGCTATACCAGGCTAATATAATAGCGAGACCGCTACTTGAGCTTGTTTGATTTTTATCTGATTTTGGTGGTCTGATTTCTTCTCGATTGACACCGCTTGGTGACTTGGGTCGCAACTACCCGTGATTACCTTTACCCGAGTCATCGGGCGTGTCGTCAGAATGGCGTCGTTGCCGGGGAGCACGGCTTAGTAGTCGTCTTTTCTTTTTCATTTTTATTTTCTTTTTCGTGGCTTTCCGCAGCTCTTTCTGAGTCCGCGGCTTTTCGCAGCTTTTTATTTTTCTCTTATTTTTGTTTTCTTTTATTTTATTTTCTTTTCTTTTATTTTCATTTTTGTTTGAGTTTGCTTGTTTATTTTATTTGCCATTTATGCATATATACCCCTGTTTAGTTTCCTTCCTTTATTTGATTATTTTTATTTGGTTGATAACACTCTGTTTCTTTCTTGCGTGGGCCTGAGGACCGAGGCGGCGACTCTCGAGAAGCCGGCGCAACCGCGGGATTTGGAGGCGGCTCCATTCTGCACGGAGCCGTAGGAGAGCGTGAGAGAGTAGCGGAGTGGGAGAGGTTTAGATTAGTTTAGACTTTTATTCATTTGAATTGTTGTAATAATACAGGGACACTCAGCAGGACTTGGACACTTTCTCGGGTTTGTTTCGCCGAGCACCGGTGTGCTCGAGGGACCCTGTAGCTAGTTCGGCTTTTTCGCAGCTTTTTCGTGGTTTTTGTTTTTCGCTGCCTTTTACGGTTTTACACGGTTTTTCTCGAGCCCCTAGATTTAGGACTTTCTGCTTGACTGTGTTGTACTGAGTAGGATCCAAACACCTAATAGACTGCTTGTGCCTATAGTTCGTTAATTGGACCTACTAATAAAAGATTAATAAAAATAGCTGAATCATTTCCTTCGAGCCTACGTGCCGCAGCCTGCCCTGCCAACCGCTGCTCCTGAACCCGATTTGTCGAGAGGAGGAGGGGTAGACCGAGACCGGACTCTCTGGATCGAAGGCTGGTGACCAGCTAGACGGTTCTTTCGAGTAGAAGTTGCCTGCTTAGGACTCGGCTTTTTCCGCTGCACCATATAGGTAGTTTACTTTCTGTCTTTCAATTCTGCGCGGATCATATTGCATGTAGAGTGCTGGAGACAGGTACGCCTTTCTTACTTTGCATGCATCATTGATTTCATCGTGCATCGGCTTTTTCGTCTTCTCCCCCCGTTTTTGACTTAATAACCAGGAGAACCGAAAAATTCGTTAGGCGTTTTTGTTTTTATTGAAAATGACCTAAAAAGAAAAACAATAAAAATTGGGACTGCTAAAAATATTGATCACTAAAAGACAATTGATTTAAAAAACTTGTCTTGGTGAGAGCCACCCCCTCATTGATTGGTTTGATTGTGCGAGAGAGTGACCCGAACACTAGGTAGAGCCCTCCGGTACTCCTCTCGACTAATTACTGACTCTTCTGTGCGGGACAGTCGGTTGGGAAAGTATCGGGTATCCCAACAGGTCACGTAATCGCTCTGATATCTTGATTGTTCACCAAAATAAAATTGACAAGATAAATTGACCGAGCCTTCACGGTCTTCAGCTCGCGTTGCGTTGGTGAACTTGGGGGTTTTCTTGTGATCATAGTTTCTCCAGATCTCATCCGCCTTACTTGCCACATCAAGATGATGGGAAGACGATCTCTTAGGCAGCCTCTGGCTGCACCGCTTTCGGGCGTGTCTACCCGTTCATCTAGGTTGGTTTGCAAGAGCCGAGATCAGCTCTCCGAACCCGAGTATGATTCCACCCTGTTCCCCCTCGACCCCCTTTCTTTCCATTCCGAGAGGCCAGTGCCAGAGGAGAGACTTTCAGATTTATCGGCACCTGAGTATGGATTGTTTGATTTTGCAGAGACCATGGCCGGCAGTTCTGATGATCGCTCTAGAGGTCCACAACCCGAGCATTTTGTTCTGGACCAGGGTGCGATCAACTCCACCCTGATCGCCTCCCTCGAGACAGTGCAACAGTAGTTGAGGGATCAGGGAGCTTTTATGCTGGATATGAGGAGAGAGATGGAGCAGATGAGAGCAGAGCGAGAGCAGCGTAGAGACGGGCCGAGAGTTCCAGATGATGCAGCAGCAGCAGCCGCAGCGGCCACCGCCGCAGCAGCAGCCGCCGCGGCAGGAGCAGGAGACCCACCGAGACCGATGCGGGAGTTGCACAACCCCGGATCGACCCTGATGCATCACTGGGTTGTTTTGCTAGCCATCGTGGGGGACTTCAAGTTCCCCCCGCACACCTTGTAGCTCCTCCCCTGTTTCCATGGGCTCGCCACCGAGGAGCCCCATCTCCACCTCCAGGAGTTTCTCATGATTTGTAGTACTGTCCACGACCGTCAGGTGGACTAGGACACGATACGGATGATTGCCTTCCCCTTCTCTTTGGCAGACAGAGCAGCCACCTGGCTGAAACATCTGGGGAAGTTTGTCTACACTTGGGAGCAGCTCCGCACCGAGTACTTGCATAAGTACTATCCACTCAGGCGGACCAATGCCACGAGAGCCCTGATCAGCAACTTCTCCATGCTCCCCAACAAGCAGTTCCATGAGGCATGGGAGAGGTTCAGAGAGCTGACTGATAGATGCACGTACCACGACATCTCCAAGCCGAACCTCGTGCAGAGCTTTTTCAGCGGGCTTACACCAGAGCTTCAGGGCTTGGTGAACGCTTCTTATGGCGGGTCTTACTTCACCAAGGATCACGATCATGTCTGGGCCATCTACGAGGAGATGGCTGAGAACTACATGGTGATGTCCCAGACCCGGTTATACACTCAGGGCAGACCCCAGCAGTCACAGATCGTGCAGTACCAGAGGATAGCACTCGTCGACGCCAGTCCTTCTAGTTCGTCTGCGGTAGCAGCAGCACAGGCCGAGTCATCAGCCGCGGACATGGGGAGGATCATCAGCGAGAAGCTGGACCGGATGGAGTTGATAGAGAAGAAGTAGAGCCAGGGCATCACTCAGATGGAGCAGATGGCACAGACTCTGAGCGACATGAAAACCCAGCTCATGTGTATTCAGGAGGCACAGACGGCTTCCCAGCCCCGTCTTCAGTCGCGAGGCGATCACGGCAGCAGCAGCAGCTCGTCCCAACGCTCCAGCTCCCACCAGCAGCCTAGACAGGTTCACCTTGTACAGGCAGAGTCGTACCAGCAGCCGCAACCCACCTACCAGTCACCACCATCTCCAGACTTGCAGATGGTGGTATACTAGCCGGATCAGCTTCTGGCAGTGCTCCCGCCACCCCAGTATGATGCAGAGCTGTTGATGGATATCAACGGGATTTGGTATGACCGCCCTCAGCCCGGTATCCGACGAGACCATCCTGGATTCCGTTGGGGGACCGGAGGTACCCAGCCCCAGCAGCAGCCATCAGGTCAGGGTGGCCAGTACAACCATCAAAGAGATCACCAGGCGCAGCAGCAGCAGCCCCCAGTGTACCCACAGCCATAGCAGCAGCAGTCAGAGTATGGTCCTCATCCCGATCAGCAGGGACAGTCTTGGAGGCGAGATCAGCCTCACCAGCAGCAGCATCACCCGTACCCCTCTCAGCCACAGCACCAGTTCCAGCAGCCTCACTACCAGAGAGGCTACCCGTCGGGCTCTCATGAGAGCCTCGCCTTGGATGATATAGCCCGCCTACTCACTGATCAGCAGGCTACTTTCCGACGGGAGATGGACGAGTTCCGCCAGGAGATGCGGGACATTGTGAGAGGGAAGGCCGCCATCCCTGCCCAGATTGAGCCGAACCCCAACAGCCTGAAAAGGAAATCTGAGCAGGTAGCTTGTACTGAGTATACCACTCCTAGTGATGCATTTGGTGATATGACTGGATATCTTTTTGATACTGATTTTGTCACACTTAGGAGCGGTAGGATGCCAGCAGGCGGCGCCTCGTCTGAGCGACACCATGAGGACACACCTAGAGCGCCCGACGAGGAGGAGGAGAGCGGTACTGAGGCCGCAAGAGATGATGACGGTGGTACTGATGCCACCAAGGATGCTGATTCCACATGCGGTGCTGAGGCCGCTAATTCACCAGTTGGAGGAGGTGGTACTGAGGCCACCCCTGATGTCGAGCCAGAGCGCGGTACTGAGGTCGCAAGTCTTCCAGTCGATCCAGCCGATGGTGGTGCTGAGGCCACCCATGCTTTTGTGAGAAACCTGTAGTTTTTCCTACTTCTGATGTATCTCGGAACTCTGTTGTGAATAAAGGAAAAGGTTTGGTTTTTTCTGGTCCCACTGTGGTGCGTGATGTATGTGTGGATCCGGGCGTCGAGCCGTCTAGACCTTTTCCTAGTCCTTCATCTGAGAAGGACCCAGTGATCCCCTTCCCTAGAGCCCTTCAGATGGGGAAGGGGAAGAAAAAAGAAAATCCCAAAAAGAGAGAGCAGGAAGAGTTCAGCCAGCAGATGATAGATTGGTTTCACATACAGCTGACTCTTCAGGAGGCTTTGCAGCACATTCCCCTTCTTCAGCGTTCACTGAGAGACAGGATCACAGTCAGGAGGATGAGGAGGAACCATCACTCAGAGATCCATGTACTGACGAAAGCCACGTGTTTCGCGATCTAGAACCGGCTTCCAGCCAAGAGGCCAGATTCCGGAGCCCCTTATGTTAGATGCCACATTAGAGAGCAGAGGTTCGACCGTACTCTATTAGATAGCGGATCGTCGATCAACCTACTTCCGGCAGCCCTTCTCGACCGCTTCGAGTTGGGCACTCTTAGACAGAGTAGGACAGTCCTTCAGTTTGCTGATCGATTTGTCAAGAGGCCGAAGGGGTTGTTGCGAGACGTTGTCGTCACTATTCAGGGCCTGCAATTCCCCGTGGACTTCGTAGTGTTGGACATGGAGATCCCTGAGACTGTGACCGATACCCCCATCATTCTCGGTCGTCCGTTCTTGGCCACACCCAAGGCGGTGACTGACCATGATAGCGGGAAAGTATACTTTCGCGTCGAGGGCGAAAGTGTACAAATAGAGACGGTCGAGGACAGCCGAGCCAGAGACAGATCATGCGCAGAAACTACTTCAGATACAGAGCAGATGACAGATGCCAGGCTAGACATCCACCAGGACTGTGACTTTGTGATCACAGACGATGAGGCAGTTTGGGCAGACCCAGCAGCACAGGCCATCCTCTCATTTTCAGATTCCGCTGATGCAGAGACGACAGCAGAGGATAGCTTGGAGAGCACATTCCTGGTCCAGGATACTTCTGAGGCAGCAGAGCCGGTTCGCGACCGCGACACTGATTTTTGTGATGATGGTGGTACTGATGCCACCTTAGATGATACAGATCCCTCGGAGTCAGAGTCTGATTGGGCAGATTGTGAGGATTACATGCCATACCTGATTTCCACTGAGCCTACAACTGAGGAGGAGGTAGATGCCGAGCAGAGCAGAGATAGTCCAGCAGGGCAACCTTCTCCAATTTGTGAGATTGAGATAGAGTTTCAGTTCTCCCATGCAGATTTGGCAGCGTTTACGCAGACTTTTCAGAGGCCAGATCCACCAGCACCCAACTGTCCAGAGCTGAAGCCACTTCCTACTTCGCTGAAGTATCGATTCCTTGCGGGTGAGCCTGAGATGTACCTAGTCATCATCTCCGTCGATCTGACTGGAGAGCAAGAATCCCGTTTGATGGGGGTTCTTGAAAAGAACCGCAAGGCAATCGGATGGAGCGTAGCAGATCTCCAGGGGATAAGTCCAGCCCTGTGCTCCCACCATATCTATCTCGAGGATGAGGCAAAGACGTCGCGTGAGTTCCAGCGGCGGCTGAACCCGAATCTGAGAGAGGTTGTCATGAAGGAAATATCGAAATGGTGGAGCGCCGATTTTATCTACCCCATCTCCGACTCCAAGTGGGTCAGCCCTTTGCATGTGGTGCCCAAGAAGACGGGCATCACTACAGTGATTAGCGAGTCGGGAGAGGAGATTGCTACACAAGTACCCACTTCTTGGCATGTCTGTGTTGACTACAGGAGACTCAACCAGGCCACCAAGAAGGATCATTTCCCCTGCCCTTTATTGATCGGATCATTGAGAGACTGGCAGGGAAGAGCCACTATTGTTTTCTGGATGGGTACTCGGGCTACAACGAGGTGGCCATCGCTCCCGAGGACCAGGACAAGACCACCTTTACCTGTCCCTTTGGCACATACGCCTTCCGACGCATGCCATTTGGGCTATGCAATGCTGGGGCGACCTTTCAGAGATGCATGCTGTCGATCTTTTCGGACAAGGTAGGGGAGTGCTTGGAGGTCTTCATGGATGATTTCTCAGTTTACGTCGACGGATTCGACTCCTGTCTTGACTGCCTAGACCGAGTACTTCAGCGATGTATAAAGGTCCACCTTGTGCTATCTTGGGAGAAGAGTCACTTCATGGTGACTCAAGGAACAGTGCTTGGCCATATCATCTCCAATAGGGGCATGGAGGTTGATCCGGCCAAGGTAGATGTCATTAGAAAACTCGAACCACCGTCTGATTTGCGACAGTTACGGTCATTCTTGGGGCACGTTGGTTTCTACCGACGATTCATTCATGATTTCAGTAGGATTGCCCGGCCGTTGACTGACCTGCTGATGAAAGACACCGAGTTCCTTGTCGATGACAAGTGTCTTTCGTCCTTCGAGACTCTCAAGCAGTGTGTTATAGAGGCTCCTGTTCTCCAGCCGCCTGATTGGTCTCTCCCATTCGAGATCATGACGGATGCCTCCGATTTTGCCGTGGGGGGCGTGCTGGGACAGAGGAGGGAGGGAGTCCCATTTGCTATCCACTACGTGAGCCGCACATTGGATTCCGCGCAGCGAAACTACACAGTCACAGAGAAGGAGATGCTAGCCGTAGTGTTCGCCCTAGATAAGTTCAGATCATACATTATTGGATCTAGAGTGACCCTGTTTACTGATCACACCGTCATCCGATACCTCATGGCAAAGAAGGATGCCAAGGCCAGACTGACTAGATGGATCCTTCTACTCCAGGAGTTCGATATTGAGATCAAGGATAAGCCTGGAGTCAAGAATGTGGTGGCGGATCATCTCTCCCGTTTAGGGCAGCCTGAGGATTCTGAGCAGATTGATCCTATTTGTGAGACCTTCCCAGATGAGGCGATCCTTGCTATCGCCTCACTCCCGTGGTATGCTGATATTGTGAACTTTCTTGTTGCTAAGAAAGTCCCACAAGGTTGGCCCAGGCAGAGGCTTGAGACCTTCCTTGCGAAGGCCAAGTCCTACCACTGGGAGGATCCCATCCTTTACCACGAAGGAGGGGATAGCGTCTGGCGTAGGTGCATTCCTCAAGAGGAGCACCATAGCATCCTCACTTACTGCCACAAGCTTGAGGCAGGAGGACATCATTCTGGGAGGAGAACGGCACAGAAAGTGCTCCAATCCGGCTTGTGGTGGCCTACCCTCTTCAAGGACTCTGATGAGTTCGTGAAGAGGTGTACTGACTGTCAGAGGATGGGCACTTGTGGACAGCGTGATATGATGCCAATGCAGCCCATTCACTTCTGTGAGGTTTTTGACGCATGGGGCATCGATTTCATGGGTCCATTCCCTAAGAGTCAGGGATTTGAGTACATTCTGTTGGCCGTGGACTATGTGAGTTGTTGGGTTGAGGCTATCCCCGCCCGAGCCGCTGATGCCAGGACAGTTTGTAGATTTTTGAGGAAGCACATCATTACGCGGTTCGGGGTCCCTCGAGTGTTGATTTCAGATGGGGGGTCTCATTTCATCAACGACCTGGTGAAGGCCCTTGCTAGCGAGTTCGGCATAGACCATCGAGTTGCTACTCCTTACCATCCACAGACGAATGGTCTAGCCGAGGTGTCGAACAGGGAGATCAAGACTATATTGCAGAAAGTCGTCCGCCCTGACCGAAAGGATTGGTCACAGCTTTTGGACTCGGTCTTGTGGGCATATAGGACGTCTATCAAGACACCATTGGGCACATCTCCCTTTCGCCTCGTATATGGAAAGCCGTGCCATTTACCTGTAGAGTTGAGACACATGTCACTTTGGGCGGTCACTGAGATACTTGTTGATCCAGATAGTGTAGGAGACCAGAGAAGGGCAGAGTTAGCAGCCTTGGAGGAGCTTAGAGATACCGCCTTCTCAAACAGCCTACAGTACAAGGAGAGAGTGAAGGAGTGGCATGATTCTAACATCAGCCACAAACATTTTGAGCCTGGACAGAGAGTATGGCTGTTTGATGCTAGGCTTCGTCTATTTCCAGGGAAGCTACAGAGCAAATGGAAGGGACCCTACTTAGTGAGAAAGGTACACGACAACGGTAGCATTGACATATCCGAGTTGTCTTCTGAGAGTACCTTTCGAGTGAACGGCCAGCGGCTCAAGCCATTTATAGATCATGAGCCGTGGGTCGTTGACGTTGCCCCGATTCATTTTGCGTGAGATGTGGTCTCTTGATTCACATCTATTGCATCTCACGCTTGAGTTTCATTGTTCTTCCGACCTGTATAGATCCAGATGTCCATATCATCACATTCTTTAGTCCCACATCCCGTTCGTCATCTTTGATTATGCTATACTTAGGGTGTACTTTACCCTAAGTATAGGGGAGATGTTGGACTCTTGAGTTTTCTTTTGATTCGTTTCTACCCCTGTTTTGCTGCCTATACTTAGGGATATTTTCCCCTAAGTATAGGGGGGTAGACCCTGTACATTCTCCACTCGGCTTTCCCTTTGTGTACAGTCTGCTATACTTAGGATTACTTGATCCTAAGTATAGGGGGAAAGACGATATCCTCTTGATTTTCTATTTCATTCATTCTTCTTTGTATATATCCTTCCTTTTCACTTCCCTATACTAAGCACGAGTTATGTCTTCTTCATAACTCTTGACTCTGAGGACATCGTTCAAGCTAAGTATAGGGGGGGGTGTATATATTTCATATATACTTTAGCCATAACTCGTACTTTGTGTGAGTGTGTTAATAAATAAAAATGGCTAAAAACCCAAAAATCACAAAAATTAAAAAATTTTCCTGTAAATAAACATTCTTTTATTGCACATACATAGCTATTGTACAAATTATTTTTTGTAAAAATGTTTTCAAAAATCTTTTTGTGTAAAGTTTGTGTAAATATTTTCTTATCAAAATTATGTATATAGTACAAAATTTTTCCAAAATGTTTTGAAAATAAAAGTTTGCAAAAATCTTGTGTAAACGTGTGTAAATACTTTTGCAAAACTTGCATTCATGCATTCATCCATCCATGATTTTAAAACATTTTTCAAAAAATTTTGCATGGTTGTAAATATTGTGTAAATAGCATCTTTGTATATATGTATATAGTTTTTCTGGATGATAGTTGACATTTAAACTAGCCTGGAATTAAATTGGGAAATGGAGCTTGATTAAGATCTTAATCCACCTAATTTCTAAGAGGAACCTTATAGGGCTTAGGGTTAAGGCTTTTCAGGTCCATGGTGACTTAACTCTTTGAGTCCACTAAGCTATGATCACATGTCATCTCAATGAACCTAAGTAGAGCACTTAACAACACACACATGACTCATATAGACAATGACTTTACTTGGACACCGCACTTAGCACCGAGCTCTCTACGGATGAGGTGGTGAGGAGGCATTCTTCCTTGACTTGGGGTAGCATATGAGGGTAGTACTTCTATGCGGAACCTCTCTTCTTCTTTTAGTGAAGGAAGTGCGTCTCAACTTGGTCTGGTTGCCATGAGGTCTAACGACGGGAGTTGTGGGTTGCAATAATGCTTCAAAAGAGGGATAGTCTACTGGCTCAAGAGAAAAAACTCCTTGTATATATGCTGCACATGTATATGTTGTACAGATGCACTTGACAAAAAATGCAAAAAGAAAATAACTCCAAAAAAGTGGTGGGTCTGATAGAAAATGATAATCCCACCGGAGTATGTATATAGTGCAATAAGCAAAGCTTGAGATTCATGTCCCACCTTATGTAGCTTGCAACAGGGAGACTTGGCTACACTGGTTGAGCTCCCAAGGATACATGGCTACACTGGCCATGGTCCATTCTCTTCGTCCTCCTCTTCTTGAGGCGGTTGAACTTGAACTTAGAAGGGAATACCCCGCTCCTCGAGGAAAGAGTGGCCAGATTGGGGTCATAGAGTTGCCTTGTTGGGGAGGGTTGTCAAGTTGCCATTTCTGAGGTGGAGAGCTTATACCTCACATTCACAGTACAAGGAAAGATTCATGGTCTTCAGGGTTTATGTTTGATGACTTGTTCTGATCTGGATTGTTGAGGAGTCTTGATTATAGATTGGTGGAACTTAGAGGCTGTTGAGTTTTAAGCTTAAGTCCAAATAAGGTTCTAACACATTAATAATCCAAAGGTCTGATCGAGCTCCATAATTCAATTTAATGAAGGCAAGTTTTATATTCAACCTTGATCCATGTGCATTCTCCTCTTTTTCTTTTTCCTTCTCTTTTTCACTTCTTTTTCAAATAAGTGTTTGCTAAGGGACTAGCAAAGTTAAGTATAGGGGGGTGATGAATACTCATTCATCACTCTTTATTCTTATATTTTAGCTACAAAAACCTTTGCAAATACATGTAGATATGTGTAAATACAAATAATTAACAAAAGGCATGCATTGTGTAAAAAGTAATAATTAGCATGTTCTTGTGCAAAAATAAAAGAATAACGAATTAAAAGAAAAATAGGAAATATTTAGAATAAATATTGAGCAACCTAATCCCAAGGGAGGGCTCAGCATGGGCATGACCGCATAAAAGCCAAAGTAGAGAGAGATAGGGAGCTCATGTGTGTAAATATACCTGTAAATATTATAAAAATATTTTCCTCTAAAAATAGAATAAAATGGGCTTGTATATATTTGTAAATATTTGTAAATATAAAATCAAAACAAAAATTGAAAAATTAAAAAAGAAACTAAAAATACTCTTCCTTGTACATATTCACCTTATATATATATACCCACACTTATATTTATTTATTCAACCTTGTAAATAAATAAATTAAAAACCCTAAAAATGTGTATATACTCCTTACTTTATGATGTAAATAAATAAAATAAAAACCATAAAAACAAAAAAATAAAATAAAAAGAACAAAATTAAAATTCAAAAAGAACATTGTACATATACCATGTATATAGATGTATATATCTATTTATTTCACCCTTGTATATAAATAATAAAAATAAAATAAAAATACCTTTTTATTCCTAATTTTATGCTATAAATAAATAAAATATAAAATGGGAATAAAAATGCAAAAAAATAACTAATTAAAAATCAAAAATTAAAAAGCCATATTGTATACATACCTATATATAGCACTATAGAGTACATACCCTATTTTTATTTTGAAAAATTAATTAAAAATCACCAAAAAATAGAAAAAAAAATAAAATAAACATTTTTATATTTTAAGTTTTTCCTAATTCAGCCTTTTATTATTTTATTTTGAATTTGTAATTATTTATGAGTTGGCGGGCTCTGATTGGTCCACGAGGGAGGTTGACCCCCCGGTCAACTCCCCCTTTGGACCACAGACCCGCGGATCCTCTTCCCGGACCCGTTTTCTCCCAATTATTCCCCCTTGACCCTATCACCATTCCGCCAAATCGCGGGTCCTAATTACTCCCCAGTTATCCGGGAACCTCGCCCGACACCTTGCCTAGGGGTCCGTGCTTCACCAAGCCGGACCCGACCCTTTCTTCCCGGACCTTCCATCGTATATAGTCTGAGCTCCGCCCCCGATTTCACGCATCTTTGGATCATTTCATGCCACCCTAGGACCTCCGTAGCCTTTGCGAGAGTGACAGCTCGCTTCAGGCCTTGTTGCAGGAGTGGAGGATCATCGATCCGGCGACGTTGCGCCGCCGTGCGCCGCCTGGAGGTGACGCTCGAGCCTCGGACACCGACGGTCCTCGAGGCAAGGACCTGGAGCACCCCCTGATCCTCCACAGTCGACAGCATCCAGTAGGTAGACCTCTCTCTTTCCCTAGTTCTCTAATTTTTCGTTTCGCCCAAATCGCTCCGTCGTCGTTCCGCTTTGATTCCGACCATCCTCGCCTTCGTTACGACCATCGGAGTCGCCCATCACGATCGCCTTCTCTCCGCGCATCTTCTCCGCCCACTCATTCACCCCATTTTGCAAAGGAACTGGGTATCGAGTTCCTCCACCGTCGCTTCGCCGGAGCTCGCACGCCCCGCCGCACCGACCACCTTCACCACTCCTAACCGGGTCGAGGCACTTTGCCCTCGACCCATGAGCTTGTTGCACATCTTTGCAGGTCCAAAGGAGCCCATCTGAGGGCTTCGACATCCAGGTGCAGCAACTCGACCTCCGCCAGTGCCGCCGGAGCTCTCCAGAGCTCCTCGGCACCATCGAAGGGAACCATTCGACGCTGGAGGCCAAGGCGTAGCTTCTCCGATCTTCAGCAGCCCACGAGGAGGTCTTCAGCGTGTACACGAGCCCGGCGAACCTCGCCGGAGCCCAGTTCTTCTAGGACCCTCCGCAGCCGTCCGATCGTCCTTCAGCTCCAGTTTGCATCGTAGCCGTCCACGCCAGGAGCAGCCATCACCGCTCGATCCTTGGAGGAGTGATCGTGACCGTCCGATCAGTGAGGGCTTCCCACTTGCTTCCCAGCCGCCCGATCTTCCACGTGACGAGGCCCCAGCCGTTCAATCAGGACTGAGGGATACTTGCTGAGGCGCCTCCCTTCCCCGACCGCTGGATCTACACGTGGCGCCCATCCGTCCCTCGGATATAATAAGGGGTAAATATCTTGTAGGCCCCCTGTTTGTTTCATTTAGTTGCTAGTCCTGTAAATATCGCATTTAGTTGTTTTTATTTTGGTACATTTGCATTTAGGACCTCGTACTATAGTTTATTTGCTTTTATGCCCCTGTGTGTAGTGGAACACATGCGTCGACACGTGCTTTTCTGGGTTAATTGCATGTATGGCCTTCATGTTTCAGGGTGTTACTGAATGAATTAAAGTTTTTATTAATTGCATATATACCCCTGTGCGTGGTTTTATTGTGCATGTGCTTTATTTAGTGGGTAATTTACACTTACGCCCCTGGACTTTTAGTACGTGTTACTAAGTAGTCCAGGGACCTAAGTTTTCTTGCAATTAGGTCCCTGTGTGCCCAAGTCACGCGCCTCGCGCGTGCAACCTTGGAGAAATTGCACCGGACCCCCTGAAACTTGTGTTATTTGCGTACAAGTCCCTGTGCACTGTACCCTTGTTTTCATTTTTAATAAAATAGCAAACAAATTCCAAATTTAATGAAAATTTGATACATGGCTCCTGCCATGGTGTAAAATTTTCTATAAGTTTTGGAGATATTTTTGATTTCATTTATTATTTTTAAAAATTCAAAAACAAGCATTTTTGTTATTGTCTAACTTTAAAATTCACAAAAAAATATTAAAACACCTCTAAAAATTGCAAAAAAAATTATTTAGTGTTTATTTTACCTTGTTTGATTTTCTGACCAATTGTGGTCATTTTTGGCTTTATAAAACCCATAAAAACTACAAAACCCATAAAAACCCATAAAAATTCTAAAAATTAAAAGAAAAATCAAAAATTAATAATTTTGGTGCCTAAATTTTCCTTGTATTCTCTTCTTTACAGGAAAATTATCTTCAGAACTTGATAGGACCATTTTGCATTTTAAATTGGCCCTCCAAGTCTGACTGGACAGTACCCTTGTTTTTCTGCCTTTTTTGATTTTTATAAGATTCACTAAAAATCTGAAAATTACCTAAAATTAACCAAAAACAGTAAAAAATATAAAAAATACAAAAATATTTTTATTTGAATTTTTGGGTGATTTTTGAGTAGGTAGATAATTGTTTGTAGTTGGTTGTTTTATTGTTTTCTTTATTTTCTTTATTAATTAAAAATCCAAAAAAAATATAAAAACATTTAAAATCCACCAAAAATACCTTTATTTTATTTTGTTTCTTTTTTCGACTACTTCGTAGGCCGCAAGGCCATCACGTGCTCCTTGTGTTCGACCCTGATCGTTATACCAGGTTAATATAATGGCGAGACCGCTACTTGAGCGTGTTTGATTTTTATCTGATTTTGGTGGTTTGATTTCTTCTTGATTGACACCGCTTGGTGACTTGGGTCGCAACGACCCGTGATTACCTTTACCCGAGTCGTCGGGCGTGTCGTCACTAAGGGACTAGCAAAGGTAAAGTATAGGGGAATGACGAATATGATTCATCGCCTTTATTCTTTTGTTCTGGCTAAAATTCTTAGTAAAAATGCATGTAAATATTCATTAATTAACATTCTAACCACATTTATTAATATTCTACATTTAACACTTATTATATCCGAAATAAAATAATAAATAGAAAAATAAAAAATAAAAGAAAAGAAAAAGAAGGATGTATATAATATATATATAGACTGATGCTAACCCCAAGACCATATCAATATTGACTTGGTCAACTAAATAAATAAGTAGGGAGAGATAAGGATCCTAATGTATAAAAATGTCAGGAAACTTAGATCATGAAAATACATTTATTCATCTGATAAATATTTCACCTATTTTATTTATCATAAAGATCATCTCAAAGTAAAATACTTTATTCACAAAAGTTGTTCATAAAAATATATATATTAATTTATAAAAATATCAAAAATAGTATTCAATATATAAATAATTATTTACGATGAACTACAAAAGCCGTAAAAATCGACTTTCAAGGTTCATAACTATTTATAGAAAATTCCAAATTAACCAAACTCAATTTTAAACTCAATTTTATAACTACTACTATCTATTAAAAATATCAAAAAATATTAAAATAAAACGAGTGAGTTTTGACGTTTGGGTCCCTTTGTCTATATGTACTATATGTATAAACTTCTTATTTTCTAATTAATTATTCTTAACTCTGTTTAACTTAATTTCTTTTCTAATGTGTTTCTAAAAGTTAGTAGAAAATTATAAAAATATTATTTATTAAAAATACCAATAAATCCTGAAGTCACGAAGCTGTGACCTAAATTTTCCAGACCTCATAACTCGACCATATGGGCTCTAAATTGAGCAAACTCACTTTTAAAGTTTGTTTTATACAATTATCTATCAAATGACACTGATTCTGTTAAAAATCGAAGTTAATATGTAAAAAGTGGATTTTGGGACCATATTGGTATAAAATGTACAATGTATCTTAGTTTTACATTATTTAATATATCTTATTTCTTATATTTATATACTTTATTAATATTTTATTACTAAATTAAAATAAATAGAAATTTATTTATTTAATTATCTATTTTATTATTTATTAATTTATTATTAAATTATTAATTAATTTATTTATTAATTAATTTAGTTATTTATTTATTTAGTTAGTTAATTAATTATTTAATTATCTATTTTATTATATCTTAATTAACTTATTTAATCTAATTGTTAATTAATTTATCAATTATTTACATTAATCAATTATTTAATTAATTATTTATATTTATTATATATTTTTTCTCTCACATGTGTTTCATGCCCATTTCCCCTTCCTTCTTCCCCATCGCGTCCGTCGCCCTTCTCCTTTCCTCTTCGTAGCTCCCAACCTCCTCAACTGACCCAACCATCGGTTGTTAGGCTGGTAGTCTAACAGCCTCCGGTGACCGGAATCCCCTTCCTTGCTCTCTAAGGTTTCCAACCCTATTTATAGCCCAGAACCCCCCGCTGGCCGACTTATCCACCATTTCCTCCACCTTCGAGTTCCGGAGAGAGCGAGCTAGCGAGCTGCTGACATGAGCTCCGCCCCACATCCATCGAGCAAGAGTCGAGAGAAGACAGCGAGATCCAGTCAGAGAACATCCGCCTACGTACATCTCCGTGCAGAGCCTCTGTGTCGCACTGCCGCATCGAGGTGATGTCCTCTGAGCTCCTTGCTCTGATCCTGGTGCCACATATGCGCGCGTTCACCTTCCAGATTAGAGCTTCTTACTCCTTAATCCCCTTCTTTTTCTGCTCCTTTCTCTACTCAATTTCATATGTTTCTCTTCTCTATCCTTCTCCTCCTCTCTCGATCTCTCTATATTCTTCAACTTTTGATTTAAAATCATTTATTTTCGACTTGAATTTGATCATCGACCATATCATTTTATATGATTTTCCTTACTATGTGTTTCATTCGCCCCTGATCACCATAGATTCAAGTAGAATCTGAGATCGGATTCCTCTCGTCCATCACCAAGGGAATCCTACAACCATTTCATTATTTTGAATAACCTTCGGTCGAGGAAGAGGATCCTTGAAACTTTTGATTCATTTGCAGGTGATAGATCCGCAGCTAATCGAGCAACCTCCAACTGCGAGATTAGGAAGGAAAGCATCTAAGTCGTTCGAGCTCTGTTGACAACAGTTGGAGCACGGAGACCTGAAACACAAGCACGTGTAGAATCTCTGCTCAGTCGTGTACGCACGGCCTCCTCTGCCGCTACGATTTGCAGATCATATCTACCGCACCTGAAAGAGAAGCATCATCATCGCCGAGAAGTCATAGATCCTCAACCAACCACGAGAATCTTTCTCTCTCCACCTTGATCTATCGTCCCGGATCTATGAAGAGAATGCAATATATACCGTCGATTAAGCTCTGATCGAGCAGCCTTACGCCCATCCATGTGTCGAAGCCTGCTCGAAACATTGTCCCGCCGCCCGTCCTTGAACGCTTAAGTGACGCAGCACGTGACCGCGCATGCGCAGGCCTAAATATATGGGCAAATTACAAGTTAGACATCAAGTTTCTGAATTTGCGTATAGGTCCAAGCAGTTGAAGTAACACGTGAACTGCAGGTGGGACTCGTGTGATATTTGTGTAATTACCCCCTAACCTTTTGCTATTGCATACAGGTCCTGCTAAGCTGCTCTTGCACGTGATCTGCACGTGTCTGCATTACGTACGATACCCCCAACCTCTGCATATTTCACACACGCCCCATACTTTAAATATAATTACAAAAATGCCCCTATTCAGTATACATATGTTACACATACTATAAACATATTAAATAAAAGTTAAAATATAAAAATATAATAAATATATATATCAATATCGTATATTCTACTATACAATATTGAATCATATTTTGAAAAATAAAAATATTTTCTATTAAATAATTTCTAAAAACACTTAAAAAATATAACAAACCTCAAAATAAAAATCATAAAAAATATAAAAACGCATTAAAAATTCTATAAAAATCACCTATAATATATTTTACCATATTTTACATAATAAATCAAAAATAAAATAAAAAGTGGATCTTAAAACCATAAAAAAGATACAAAATACTTAAAAGTTTGAAAATCATGACTAATTCAATAAAAATATTATAAAAATGTATGATATATCATTTCGAATGTGTTTTCACTTATTTTCTAATAAAAATAAAATAAAAATATTTTCTTACTTTTTAGTATTTTTAAAATAAAAAATAATCTATTTTCAATAAAAATAAGTTTCAATTTTAAAAATCAAATAAAAATTACAAACTATTTTCTAAAATCTCATAAAAAGTACAAAATACTTAAAAAATCATAAAAACATGAAATAAAAGTGAAAAATATAAAAGAACATATTAAAAATCAAATAAAAAATAATAAAATCATATACATGTATTATTTACATAAGCATTTTAAAATTACTAAAACAATATAAAATTCATAAAATTAAATAAAAAATTCAGAAAGACCTAAAAATAAATTAAAAAAATGGGAAATCCTTTAGACCTTAATTTCTATTATTTTACCTTAGTTTTTAACAGTTTGCCTCCCTGAGTTCGACACTCCCGTACTTAACTATACACATCTAAGTTTAAGAGTATAAATAAAATAAATAAAATTTTCTTCTAAAATCCACCTTATCGATATAACGACCTTTGTTATTCTTTTGACCAGGTGTGTTTTTCACTTATTCCTCGAGAGTGTGCTCTCAAGGTTTTTTCACCGATAGCCAAGGTGATTAGTAACCATGGCCAACGACTCTTTCTCTTCTTTGTCTGCCATAACACTCTTCCCTTTTTTATTTTATTTACCGCGATGGAAATGCTTTGTTCTTCCTGGTTATTTTCTACCTATATATTTGGTTGGGTTTCAAGGTTCCTCGTGAGCATGAATGCATCAATTACACTATACTTGACCTTTCACAACTATATGCTTGGGGGACATGGATCTGTGGCTATTTTGCTCAAACACCTCTCATTTAAAAAAAATAGGTGTACATGTGATGATGCATCCTTTCGTCCTCGTAATCCACGAAAACTACTTTCTTGTTATATTAAATTTAGCTTTCCCTCCTTTTCTTCCCGACATTGCAACAAAGGTAGCTTGGATATCTCATGGACGTCTTCCTGTTTATAATATCTAATAATATAGTATATTGAAGTACTAAAAATGATATAAACAACTAGAGCTGATATTAAACATAAGTGCCGGGGATATAGATATTTGGTCAGATGGTGGATGATAATGAGTTTAGTCCTTTCAACGGACACTCACTCCATCCTTCCAGTATGATGTCTATACCCGAATAGCTTGTCTGATTTGATAACACATCATTAATCTTAACATGCTTTCACGGCATCCTTCTTCACACACTCACATATGGTTATCAAGGTATCACTAAGCACCATGTATCTAACTAGAAACAAGCATTTCCTCTATCGACTTTACCCTTTGCCAATCAAATTAATGTTCCTCGCATGGTTAAGTGAAAGTCCCTTTTTGAGGGATTTCACCCGTAAAAAAAACTACTCTACTTTTAAATAGATTCAGTACATCTCTATCATTGGATGATTATTCTCTTTTTGTAAGGTGTGTCTTTGTGTTCCTTAATTTTGTGAAACAAATTTCTTGAAATAAGAGATATGTCTTTGACTTGATATATTTTTCACCAGCAATGACCACTTGGCATGTAAAATGAGAAAAACTTTTGTTGACGTATCTTAAACCCATCGTTCCTTGACCGAGAGAAAAAAAAGGAGTTTTTTTGCAAAAGGAAGGAGTAACTATATTGCAGTGTGATGTGAGCATAGTTCTAGAACAGTCTAAGGTAGGTGCTGTTTATTTTTTATTGAGGGATACGAAGGTCTTAACATACATGACAGAGAGGATTGTAGTGTATGCTATAGTAGACTCTGATGTAAGGGTTGCAGACGTCCGATCACCAATCCTCCGTCTTGAGATACGAGTCCACTATCCCCAACCTTTTAGAAGGGTCGTCAGACGTTCCTCGTACATTATGGCCACTGCTGTAAATGCCATTTACGACAGACGATCGATTTCCCTTACATAATCCTATCCATGCAAACATACAGATACAACTGATACAACAACTCAATCACTCCTTAACCTATCCCGCTACGAAATGGCCTCTTACATATTGTTTATTTGAGGAATAGGGAGAGAGATAAGATCCTTATTCTAGCGCCTTATCAATCCAATTTGTTGCCTCTCGATAGCCGGTCAATGTTTTACCGATGGAGTCAACACAAGGAATAAGGTTTGGCCTCCTATCCCTCCATGAGTGGCCTCTCCCGACATAAAAATACAAAGAACTACCACTTATCCTTCCAACATAACTAACTTCTAATCCTTATCACTTCTTTTCCAACTAAATAAAGAATAGCAAATAACAAATCTTATCCCTCTAAAAATCTCATTCCTTCAACCGAATAGAAATAATGAATAACTCCCCCCATCCCTTCTTAGCTTGTATCCTCTACCGAACATGCCCTTAGGGTTTATCCAACCATCGCAATCACAGTATCACGTACAGACGAGAGATGACAAATAAGGTTGGATAAAAGATAGATGAGGTGTACTCATCGTTCTTATTCGGCTAATGCGAGGGGTAAGCTTATTATAGACGTGGATATAGTGGATATTATAATCACGATGTGAACATCTATTGGAGGATCCGAATAAGGTCTCCTTATTTTGGATTACAGGCACCTTATCTCTCATCTAAACAACAGTGCCGTTCATGACATTTGTGGGTCCTAGGCAAAAGAAAAAAAAAGATCTTTATAAAAAAAATTTGGTGGAATAATGTGTCTTTATATAATTTCATTAAACTTTGAGCTTTAGCATTGAGTTGTTCACTGAAAGTTCAATTATATAAGGACTCATTTTTTGACGAGTTGTTTCATCGAGAAATTCGATCCATAAGGGCTGACCTTTTCAACGAGTTGTTTCATCAAAAAAATCGATTCTATAAATGTCCATTTTTGGTGAGTTGTTTTGCTGATATTTTGATTATCCCATAAAGACATATACTATTTTTTCTAAACTAGTGGCTGAATAGATATGAAAATGGGCCCCTAAATTTGATGGATTATGGACTATTGCACTTATGGCATGTTTGGTTGCTGGGTTGGACTGGGTTGGGTTGGAGTACCCATGTGAATAGTATACTGTGAGGAGGATTGAGAGGGTAGAAAGGAGGGTTACACCCGTGTACCCCAACCCAAACCAGTCCAACCCAACAACCAAACAGGCCCTTAGAAACTACGGATATTATCACTTGTGCCCCTCCGAGATATCGCAATATCAGTTATGCTCCTATCTTTTTGGTAATATCAGTTGTGCCCCTCACTTCTTTCTCCGTCATCAGTTATGGCGCCCTTCCGTCAGATTGACCGCCAAAAAATTAAAATAGCCATAGTTTACTCGAACCATGGTGTGGTTAACAGGGGTATTATGGTCAGAATAAAATCAAATGAAGAGGTGTGGGCTGGCGACAGGGGCCGGGGAAGGTGCGTGGCTGGGGAGGAGGTCGGCTTCATGACGTGGCTGCGGATGGCGGTGCGGGGCAAGGGGGAGGGGGAGCAAGGGGCGGTGCCGGGGAGGGGAGGAGGTGCGGGGCTGGGGAGGGGCCGCAACCCAGGGGGAGGGAGAGCAGGGGGCGGCGCCGGGGAGGGAGGAGGCGTGGGGGGGAGGAGGTGCAGGGCTGGGAGGGGCCGCAGCCCAGGGGGGAGGGAGAGCAGGGGGGCGGCGCCGGGGGAGAGGAGGAGGTGCGGGGCTAGGAGGGCCGTAGCCCAGGGGGGACGGGGAGCAAGGGGGCGACGGCGGGGAGAGGAGGTGCGGGGTTAAGAGGGGTCACAGCCTAGGGGGAGGGGAGCAGGGGGGCAGTGCCGGGGAGGGGAGGAGGTGCGAGGGGGAGGAGGTGCGGGGCTGGGAGGGGTGCAGCCCAGGGGGAGGGGAGCAGGGGGCGGCGTCGGGGAGGGGAGGGGGCGGCGAGCTGGGAGGAGGTCGGGGGGAGGAGGTGCAGCACGGGGTTGGGCGGCGGGCTGGGAGGAGTTGCGGGGAGCTCGAGACGGAGTTGGTACGGCGCGGGGCAGGGGCGGGGGCGGAGAGGGAGGAGGAGGAGGTTGGAGGAGGAGGAAGAGGATGGGGAAGAGGGAGGAAGAAGAAGAGGATGAGGAAGAGGGTATAAAATGACCACATAAAAGTAATTCTGCTTATGTCCTCAAAATTAACGTCTGTTTGCCACTGTGGATGGACGATCTCTAACCCGAGGGGCATAAGTGATAAAATAGCAAGAAGTGAGGGGGCACAACTGATATTACCAAAAAGATAGAGGCATAACTGATATTGGGATATCTCGGAGAGGCACAAGTGATAAAATCCCTAGAAACTACTCTCGGGAACGGTCCTGCCAAACATGGTGTAAAATTCTCTCGTTTTATTCTCGAGAAGTGCTTGGTGTGCGATCACGTGATTGCTCTACAATACACACATGTAAAACTTGACTTTGACGGTCAATTTCTCAGTCTTCGATTCTAGTCCAATGTAATTCAAAACTTCTGTACATATTGATGGCTAATAATAATAATCAATCAATTCAAATGTCCCAAAATATGCGGAAATTCAAATTGGGAGTTCCGAAACGTCAACAAATTTAATGCCCTTTTGCCCTCAAATTGGGACCAAAAATAGCAGTAATCTCTTTATCTCAGATTGGGATGTCACCTTTGAAATGGCTATTAATGTATTTGAAACACTGGATAATTAAGTTCAGAATTTTTCGTACGTTATCCAAATAGCTATCCACGTGTCAACATAACAATGCTCTTCCACGTCGCCATTACAACTCTTGTTATATCATTATCTATTTTTAGATACAAATATGTATGTCGATACAAATATTGATGGATATGAAAATATGTTGTCATATCCTTAAAAATCGGTTATGGATGTAAAAAGATATTGAGGTAAAACGGATACCATCGCATACGAAAATTATTAGAAATATACTCGATATATTAGCTCAAATATACAAGTGATTGGATGAAATATACATGGTAAAGTATACGAAATATATTTATATCATAATGATTATACCAGATATGGCCAAGAAAAGGTAAAAAATTATGTTATATATACTTGAAATCAAATCTACGACTGTGTTATATATGAAATTAGATATACAGATACGAATACGGAAGCTTATGGATATCAAAGTGATATCAATATATGCATCCATTTTAAAGTGAATATGAATATAGATGTCAAAATATATATAAACACAAAATGTTGGTTGATCGGATCTAGATATATCCATATATGTTTGCATCAACACTTACAATCTTAAAGCGAGAAATAAGACTAGCTTACACTATTGTACAAAAATAATATCTTATAAATAAACAAGAATCTAATAAAAAATATATTGTTTCCTCTATCTTACTTTCTCATTATACCATATTTATTTATTTCGCAAAAGATATGCTCTTTATTTTTTATAAGAAGGAATACTCATAGAGGCCTCTTAAGTAATTACAAATCCTTTGTACGAAAGTCAAATATTTTGATCCACATCTCTATTATTATTACTACTATTACTATTTATTACTATTTCAATTAAATATCTTATTTTTTCAAATGTAACAAAGATGAACCTGAATATTCAACTGAAGAGTTTAATATCGAAAAGCTTACATAAACTTGTATTCAAGACTGTAGCAGCTGAAAAATGAGACTAGCTTCAATGGAATCAACCCATAATTGGGATTTTTTTCAATTATACCCTTATATTAGCATCTATGGATAAATTACAAAAAGATCCCAGTCTCGCCTTTATTTGACATAAGCTTAATTTGGGCATGAATTCATTTATCCATATCTGGATCCGAAATCGTAATCGATTAGGGGATATATTCCAATCATAATTGATGCGAAGTTTCATCCATATTGTGTCGTAAACCATCGTATCAGTGTGTGAACTGTCAGATGAACACTCGGGTTGAAGAGCCGCGTTATGCGAATCGTGGTCCATTTCAACCAAATCAACCCGATTGTTTCATACGTGTGACCAACCGGTGCACCTTCGGCCACACCGCTTCGGCCCTTCCTTACCCCCCCGCAGTCACCTCTCCCCTCCCCCTCCGCTGTCATCGCCCTGTCAGTCACCGTTTAACCCCCGCGGCCCACGAACCCTCCTCGAACATCTCTGCCCTCAACAGCACCACGGATACATATATAGACATCGCCGTCCATCTCCCCCACCACACCTAAAACTCCTGCCAGAACTCACAGCAGCAGAACGATCAAGATCGATCAAGCACAGCTCCAGTCCATGGTGGCGCTGCTCGACAGCAATACCCACAAACCCATCTTGGGGATTCTAGCCTTCGAGGCTGCCAGGACCATGTCCAGGCTCCTCGCCCTCCACCGCTCCCTCTCCGCCAAGAGATCGTCATGCTCCGCTCCCAAACCATGCGATCCACTGGCGTCGCCTTCCTCGTGTCCTCCGACCACCTTTACCTTATCCGTCTAGCCTGTGCTGAGCTCCCTCCACGACCTTGATCGGTCAGCTGCGTCGGTGTCACGCCTGTTGGGTAAGACCCAAGGCTGATGGCTTCGACAAGCTCTACTCCGAGCTCAAGTCCGGTTCGGGCTGTTTGGGCCTTGCCCTGACAGGAAAGAGCTGCAGAGGGGGGTTAAGAAGATGGAGAGGTACGTCTCCATAGCCTCCAGGCTTCTGTCGGACATGGAGGAGCTCCGGGAGCTCGAAGCCACGGAGAGGAAGATGAAGAGGTGCACGACCTACGATGCGGCGGATCTGCTGAGGCTGAGGCAGAGGCTGTCGTCCCTCAGGCGTGCGGTGGGGAAGCTCCAGGAGGGATCCATATGGGAGCGAGCCCCGTGGGAAGGTGGTGGGTCTCATGGCTGGGCATGGTGGTCTCCGTCTTCGCGAGGCTCTGCACCGTCTTCGCCCCCGTCGCCCTCGAGCTTCCCCTTGTCGTCCCATGCAAGAAGGGCGGCTACGTGTTCTCCTCTACCGAACGCCTCCGATACCAATTCTCGGGGAGACCCACGAAGGTTTGTGTGACGCAGTGGACGTCGGAGGTCCTCGAAGCCCCGAGGAGCACACTTGGCGGGTCAGGGTTGGCATTGAGGTACGCGGAGGTGCTATGTCTGGCCAAGAATATGGTGTTGGAGGGGGAGGAGTGGAGGAGGGAGGAGCTTTATGGGTTGCTGCCGAGTGGGATAAGGGGGAGGTTGAGAAGGAGGCTGAGGACTGCGGTGGTGGGGGAGGGGGATGAAGGGAGGGGTGGAGAGGGTGGCGAGAGGATGATGGAGTGGCTGGGGCCGGTGGGGGAGGACACGAAGAGGTGGTACGAGGAGAGGAGCTGCGAGAGGAGGAGAGGGGACGGGCTGGAGGAGGAGGAGAGGAGGAGGGTGTGGGTGCTGCAGACGTTGGTGTTTGCTGACAGGGAGAAGGCGAGGCGGCGGTGGTGGAGGTGCTGGTGGCTCTCAGCTGCGCTTGGAGGTGCGAGAAGAGCGGTGGCAGCAGTAGGAGGTCTTCCGATTTGGGTTTCTGTTGACTTTTTTTGTTCTTTACTTTGTTTTAAATATTTGGAATTTATTTATTCATGGGGTTTGATTCATTTAAATTTGTTGGCATTCGTTGTTTACGATATTTGACCATGATTCAAATGAAACGTGGTGATTACTTCCGTGGAACTTTGTTTGGGCATTTCATATGTGAAGGGCTGACCAAGTATTTTGGATATGGGATCAGATCCTGCTGTTGTTTACCCACAGAAGCCCCTCTCTCTCCCCTTTTATTTGGGTCAAATCTTTGTTAAAAATCCAATCGTATATATTGAAACTACACGTATTTTTCACATACCTGGCAGATTTTATCTTAATCTGAGTATATAGTATCTTTTTTTATTTTATGGATCAAATATAACGTCCACATTAATGGAACATAAGCACCATTTTAAAATTCGATGATTCGATTATTAATGTAAAATACTTACGATAATCAGATTAGGACGAAATTTGGCAGATACGTAGAAGAATTTCGTATTGATTCAGGCAAAAATAAAAGAGGGGATAGCAGGCATATTCTCAGGGTGCATTTGGTACGCGGGTTAGGGCGGGTTAAACTGGTAGAGGGTAACCTGTTTTTGTATTTTGGTGTTTAAATAGAGGGTTAAACTGGGGGTGGGTTAGAAGTGGGCTTGTTGCGATATAATTGTATTGAAGTTTGAAAAAGTGAGTAGTTATTGCGATGTGATTTTATTGAAGTTTGGAAAAGTGAGTAGAAGTGGAAGATTTTATAATTTTTATATGATATGATGGTATAATATATTTATTTTTTGATAGGATTGATGATGTAAAATTAATTTATTTAATTTTTTTAAAAAGAGAAATGTGAGACCCACATGAAAGAGAGGGGGAGTGGGTTACGGGAGTTTACCCCTGCAACTGAGCGACCCTCAGCGGTGGTCGTTGATGTAAGAGTTACTTCAAAATTCACACTTCCTCTTTCATGTGAGGTCACTCTCTCTTTTTAATATATTAAATTAATCATTTCTCTTTTATCCATTCTATCAAAAATTAATAACTTATACTATCATAATCATTTAAAAACTATAAACTATTCAACTTGTACTCACTTTTCCAAACATCAATACAATCGCATCACAACAATTACTCACTTTTCAAATTTTCAATAAAATACATCAAAACAAATCCACTCAACTCAAAATCCTTTATCAAAAACCAAAATACAAAAATATGTTAACCTCCCCTAATTTACTCCGGGAAAACCACATGCACCCTTTGGATATTGAGGTGCCCTTTGGATATTGAGGTGGGGGAATAGTACTAAGTGTTTGACTTTTTCTCTCCATTTTCCCAAGAGAGTAAAATACCAAAAAAGATTGAAACGGGTCTCTGCCTTTACTGACATCAAAACTTTGGAATTATGTAGTTTCTTAAAGTCTCGCTATGTAGTGGAATGTGAGATAAGGAAGAGTTAAGATGTTGTATCCTTTATTTTTGTTCCTTTACATAGATAGAATATGGTGGGATAATGATCGATAAATTTTAGCTAATTGAAGATGGAATATTTACACCTATAACTCTGAGTAATTTAGTATTACATTCATAACCTCTGCGTAATCGTGAATTATCCAAGATCCGAATAAGCCTCTGTTTTACACCCATAACCCTCCATTAGTTTAGTTTCATTATTCAACCAGATGACCAAGTTAATCTAACCAAGCTGCGATCTAACGGTTGGGATTAAGCAAAAGTAAAAAAATGGAGTATGCTCCCTAGGTGTAGCTAACTTACATGCTCCCACCCCTTTTCCACTGTATTTTTTTATTTTTTTGAAATGAAACCTATTGGAATTTAGATCAACAATGTGTCACCATGGTGTCATTAAAAATTCGACTTAATTCAAGACTTCTATCCCCTCCATCAAGACTGTCAAATTTTAACGACCTCAGAATTGCTGAAATTGACCTCTTATAGATGGAGGGCATATGAGTCTCTGTTTTTGACGAAAATGGAATGACATATTAGGGAGATATAGTGATGAATATATTTATTTTTATTTTCCAAAAAAATAAAAAATAGGCAAAAAATGGAGGTGGGAGTAGCCAATTGGCTACACTCAGGGTGTAGCCTCATTTAACCCCTCTAATGAGGTGTGCTTTTCCTGAAATTTAAAAAAAACACTAGTAAATTTGTAAATTGTTTAACAATTTTGTAAAATATAAACTGTGTATTGTAGTATAATGATGATCATACTGTTTTGTAAAATATAGCATCCATATTGTAACTAACATTTTTTGTCTAATATACAAATATTTTCATAAATCTTTCTTGAGATGCATATTATGTTAATATTTATTATTAAATTTATAGAGTTAGAAAGTGTAAAATAAATAGAAAAATAACTAAATTGGTGTGGCTTTCCATGCATCCAAAAAAGGCCCACTTCATTCGAAGTTTCCTGTACACACGCGCACGCACGCACGGACGCCATAAGAGGGTGTACATAATTGGGATTTTTTTAAACAATTATTAAAAAAATCATAATTAATTAAATAAGCATGGAGGAAAAAATTAAAAAAATAGGTATCGATCGGCACCTAAGGTGCCGATTTGGGGCGCCCCCTCTAAATTGGCACCTGAGGTGCCGATTTGGGCCATACCCGTTGGCCCCGACTCCAAATCGGCACCTGGCGCCAACGGCTATGGCCCAAATCGGCACCTCAGGTGCCGATTTGGGAGAGGGCCGTTGGAAATTTGCCAACGGTCCCCTCCTCCCCCATTTCTTATATAACCCCCCCCCCCCCATTCCATTCTTCTCACAATTTCCCCCTCTCTCCTTCTTCATCTTCTCCCCTTATTCCTCCTCTCTTATTTCACTCATTCGGTTTTCTGAAGTGGGATTTCTTCTCTCGATCTGCTAATCTTATTCAAGTAAGAATAAGATATTTTTTTGTATCTTTTTTGTGCATTTTTTGCAGGGTTTTATCAGCGAGGACGCTATATACATCGGATACTGGATTATATTATTATCTTTTGGATAACATCTCTTGTAGAAGACACGCATCTTTCCGGTAATTTTACTCAGGATTTTTTTAATTTAACAAGTAATTAGATGTGCAAAATTGATACTTAGTTAAAATATATTTTAAAATAATTCTTGTTTATATTTAATGGTAAATCATTTGTCTATGAAGTAACCTAAAGATGTTGAAAAATAGTAATTGTAAATGTAATATGGATTTTTTTTAATGTCAACTACATTAGACATTTTATTAAGAGGTTTTTATAATAATTATTAAAAAAATCGAAAATAATTTAATAGGGGACATTAGACATTACATTGGCATTTCATTCATTTAGATTTAAAAGTGCACATATTCATGTTAAAATTACTGTCATTTAGATTTGGAATCGAGCACCGAGAGGGTCTCTATACAGCGCTGGCAGGACTCACTGTGGTGAGCACCGATGAGTCCCCAAGACCGGACTTTTAGATTCCATATCTGAGTGATTAGTATATCAATTAAATTATCGATTATTAGAGATAACATCTGACTGAAATGTTAATTAAACTAATTGTTACATCCGATTATTAAGTAATTGTTTTGTGTAATTAAACTAATTAAATCATTATTTTGTTCATATAGATGGCCTCCAACCCCGCTCATGTCTTAATATATTGGGAAGGATCGATTGATGTCTCTGATGACCACGTAGAATATATTGGGGGCAAGAAACGGATGGGTACATTACCTTGACACTTAACATACATTGGCTTACTGTCTCGAGTCTCTGAAGTCACTGATCTCCCGCTCGACCAGTATATACTAACATTAACTTGTAAGTGGTTGTATGAGGGATCAACTTTCTTAGCAGTATCGATTGACGATGATGAATCAACATTAGCAATGTTGAGTTCAATCGTCGATGTGAGATTTATCCATCTTTTTGTACAAGCTACTCCCTTTCATATGGAAAATATGCCGTCATCTTCGAGGTAAAATCACATTCAAATTAAAGAATAATTTCACCATTTATATTTAAACTGACAAAGATTTAAATTAATCAGGCCAACAAATGAGACCATGTTTGAGGATATCGAAGGGTCATCACAAGTAAATGTAGAAGATGATTTAGTGACAGAAATATCCGAAGAAAATGAGGAGTCCGAAAATGACGAGCCAGAAAATGATACTCAAACATTAGAAGAAAATATTGGTGGTAATACTTGTCATGATTTTGGATATGGTTCGTTAATTCTAGCCGTAGGTAATGAGGAAAGGGGGAGCTCATATTCTGCTAATAACGATGATGCTGAAGAAGAACCGATGGAGGAGTTACCTCACGTTTTTTATTATGAAATTGCAGAAGCAGAAGATGTAGTATTTGTAGAGAGTCAATCAGAATCCACCGATGATTCCGGACTAAGTTATTGGTTAGGTAGGAGTTATAAGTCGAAAAGGAATCTACAATACGATTTACAGAAATGGAGCATGGAAAATCGTGTGCAATACAAACCCAAGGCGTCAAACAAGAATATTTTGACGGTTGTTTATATTTATAATGATTGTGGATGGCGTTTACATGCATCAGAAAGAAAATCGCGAGGAGATTGGTACGTTTCAGGATATAGGAGGAAGCACACATGCAGAAATCCTATCCTTTTAGTAAAATATCGTCAATGCACTTCTGTTTTTGTAGCGCAGTATATTTTATCTTCCTTTAAAGCAAAAGTTAGTATGACCCCAGGAGAGATAATGTACAAGATAAATGACGAGTTGAAAACTGAAATCAACTACATGACAGCTTGGAATGCTGGACGTCGTTCAATGGATATGGTTTATGGAAATGATGTTGACTCATATCGTGATCTTCAGAGATTCATTCGTGCTTTAGAACGACATAACTCTGGCACATATACGTGGTTCAAGACTCTAGAAGGCCAAAACGACAGCACTATACATTTTCATAGAGTATTTGTAGCGTTTGGAGTGTGACGTAGAGCGTTCAAATTTTGTCGACATGTTTTGTCTATTAACGGAACACATCTATACGAGAGATACGCCGTTCACATGTACGTAGCCACAGAAATTGACGCCACTAATGGCCTTTTTCCGTTAGCATTTGCCATTGCTGAAAAGAACGAGAATATTTCGGCATGGGACTGGTTTTTGAATTTATTAAAACAAATTATCGATCGTTGGGACATTTGTTTTATAAGTGATCGATTTCCTGGTCTAAAGAATGTTGTACGTGATTTATTTCCACCGGAGAGGGATTCATGCATCGTTATTATCTCAGACACATGCATGCAAACATGCAGAGAGCCGGTCATAGAAATCGTACAGTTCTAAGTCGATTCTGCGTTGCTAGACAAGAACCATGTCAGAACAAGTTCAACAGTATGATGCGTGGTATTTTCATTCTAGATAGAAGTGCTTTCGAGTGGATCGGATCTCAGGACAATGGCGATCAGAGATATTGGGCATTAAGTTTAGATGATGGACATCGTTATGGACATATGACAACCAATTTATCTGAAAGTTTTAACGGTGTCTTTAGAGGAGCACATGGTTTACCAATTATTTCTCTCATCCTAACAGTATTCTTTAGAATAAATGGCTATTTCAATGATCGTCGTGAGGAGTCAGAAGGAATGACTACATATTTGACTAAGAAATATGAAGAGTTGTTAGAGAAACAAACCAGGGAGGCACGAGCATGTCACGTTGAAAGATTTTCGTTAACTTAGTTTCAAGTCCGCGATCGTGATGGATTTGCACATGAAGTCAATCTAAATGGCCGACAAAGTGAGTGCATGTGCGGGTTTATGCAGATGAAACACTTTGTATGTCCACATGTTATTGCCGCAGCTTCAAATACTCGTACTCACGTAGATAACTACGATCCATGTTCGCAGTACTTCTCCAGCGATTATTACCATCAGGCATACAACTTCTACTTTCATCCCATACCTGATAGACGTTATTGGGGAGAAGAAGATGATATTGTTATGTTACCTCCAAAAATGGGAAAGAGAAATGTCGGAAGACCTGTGCAGGGAAGAATTAGAAATGAAATGGATGAAATGTGTGTACGACCGAAATTATGTAAAATCTGCAAGCAACCAGGACATAATAGATTAAGTTGTCCATGCAGAACATAGGCACATTTGGATTTGTAAGGGTAATTTAATTTCATTGTTAATATATCATTTTCTTTAAAAATTTATAGTTCTTTTTTCATGATATTTGTAATTATTAATGTAGATGGTACAGATGGATAGACTTCCTGGATTAGTAGATACCTCAGTATTGTATATGCAGAATGACCATCGATCATCACAACCCACTAGTTCGGTAAGTACTTTTTATAATTTTTAAAATTTACTAGTTCGGTAATACTGTTTCTTATTTTTTATTCAATATATTTTACAGATTCGATTTGTAGAGCATAATAAGTTACTGAACTCCATTTCTGATAAGAAGAGTGGCGTAGTAGAATGATTAATAGAAGCGTCGGGTTTTTCATGTGTGGTGAACATGAGAAGAGTTCAAATAGATCCATCATTATTGACCAGCTTACTAGAGAGATGGAGACCTGAGACACACACATTTCACCTACGCTTAGGGGAGGCTACTATTACTCTTCAGGATATGGGATTAATTAGTGGTTAAGAGTTGATGGTCTACCTGTGACTGGTCCGGATTCTCCGCCTGGTGGATGGGATGCAGAGTGCATGTGTTTGTTAGGAGTAGTACCCACTCGGATAAAGAGTGGAAAAGTGAAGCTGTCTTGGATGCGCGACGTCTTCTTTAACACAGAACATCCGTTGCAAGGTATTGATGACGAACAACAAGCGACCCGTGTGGTTAGAGTACTCATTTTTTATCATATAGGATGTAGTGTACTTGCAGACAGCAGCGGAGATATGGTGCCTCTAAGGTATGCGTTAATGATTGATTGTATTACATTATTAATTGTTGTTGTATTCTTAGGTTTGATTAATTTTTTAGGTACCTATTACACTTACGTGAACTGCAAGAATGGTGCTCAACTGGTTTGGATGCTGCTGCTTTAGCATATATGTATTCAGAACTTGATAGGGGTGCAAAGATCGGCACGTCTAGGATATATGGTTTCTTCTCCATTTTACAGGTATGTAGAGTACTGATGACGCACCTGGTAACTAGGGTAAAGGTAATCAAGGGTCGTTGCGACCCAAGTCACCAAGCGCGGTCGATCCAGAAAAATCAGACCACCAAACAAAGGCAAAAATCAAGGAAAGCTCAAGTAGCGGTCTCGCTATTATATTAACCTGATATAGCGACCAGGGTCGAACACAAGGAGCACGTGATGGCCTTGCGGCCTACGAAGTAGTCTAAAATAAAAGAAAATAAAAGAAAGTGATTTTTTGGTGGATTTTAATGTTTTTATATTTTTTATGGATTTTTAATTAGTAAAGAAAATAAGGAAACAATAAAACAACCAACTACAAACAATTATTTACCTACTCAAAAATCATCCAAAAATTCAAACAAAAATGTTTTTATGTGTTTTATAATTTTTTATGTTTTTGGTTAATTTTGGTATTTTTCTGTTTTTTATTGAATTTTATAAAAATCAAACAAGGCAGAAAAAACAAGGGTACCATCCAGTCAGACTTGGAGGGTCAAATTAAAATGCAAAATGGCCCTATCAAAGTCTGAAGTAATTTTCCTGTAAAGAAGAAAAGACAAGGAAAATTTAGACATCGGAATTATTAATTTTTGATTTTTCTTTTAATTAGTAGAAATTTTTATGGGTTTATGGAGTTTTGTAATTTTTATAGGTTTTATATATCCAAAGATGACCAAAATTGGTCAGAAAATCAAACAAGGTAAAAGAAACACTATGTAATTGTTTTGTAATTTTTAGAGGTGTTTTAATATTTTTTGTGATTATTAAAGTTAGACAGCAATAAAAATGTGTGTTTTTGAATTTCTAAAAATAAGAAATTAAATAAAAAATGTCTCCAAAATTTATAGAAAATTTTACACCATGGCAGGAGCCATGTATCCAATTTTCATCAAATTTTGGAGTTGGTTTTCTATTTTATTAAAAATAAAAACAAGGGTACAGTGCATAGGGACCTGTACGCAATTAACACAAGTTCCAGGGGGTCCGGTGCAAATTCTCCAAGGATGCACGCGCGAGATGCGTGACCTGAGCACTCAGGGACCTATTTGCAAGAAAACTAAAGTTCCTGGACTATTTAGTAACACGTACTAAAAGTCCAAGGGGCTTCAGTGTAAATTACCCACTATATAACGCACATACACAATTAAACCATTCACAAGGGTATTTCTGCAAATACTAAAACTATAAATTCATTCATTAGCAACCTGAAACAATCAGCCCATACATGCAATTAACCCAGAAAAGCACGGGTCGAAGCACGTGTTCCACTACAAACAGGGGTATAGACGCAAATACAAGAAATGACAGGGTCCGCAATGCAAATTACCAAACGCAAATAAAAGTTTTAAAATATTTACAAGACTAAAGATTAACACCTAAAAACCTAAGGGCCTAAGAGTTGTTTACCCTTTATTAAGCCGGTCGTCGGATGGGCGCCACGTGGAGATCCAACGGGCGAGAAGCGGCGCGGCTAACCCTCGTCGATCGGACGGTTCTGGTCCCTCCTCTGATGATCGGACGACTGGCGTGGCTCCTCTACTGGACGTCTGAGATCTGATCTGGAGCTGGAGGGGGATCGAACGGCTACGGAGGATGCTCGACGAACTGGACTCCGGCGAGGTTCGTCGGGCTCGTGCGCGTGCAGGAGAGCTCCTCGGAGGCTGTTGAATATCGGGGAAGGATCGCCTGGGCCTCCCGTGTCTAATGATCCACTCTGACGGTAGCGAGGAGCTCTGGAGAGCTCCGGCAGCACTGGCGGAGGAGGAGCGATTGCTCGAATGGACGAAGCCCTCAGATGGGCTCCTCTAGACCTGCAAAGCGGTGCAACACACTCCTGGGTCGAGGGCAAAGTGCCTCGACCCGGTTAGCAGTGGTGTGGGTGGTCGGCGCATCGGGATGAAGGGGCTCCGGCGAAGCGACGGCGGAGGAGCCCCAATCCCAGCTCCTGTGCGAGCTGGGTTGAACGAGTGGGTGGAGAAGGTGCGCAGAGGGAAGGCGGAGATGATGGGAGATTCCGATGGTCGAAACGAGGGCGAGAATGGTCGGAATCAGCGATGAACGGCGACAGGGCGATTTGGGCGAAAACGTAAATTAGAGAAATAGGGAAAGAGAAGGGGCTACCTACTGGATGCTGTCGACTGTGGAGGAGCTGGGAATGCTCCAGGTCCTTGCCTCAAGGGCCGTCGGTGTCCGAGGCTCGAGCGCCACCTCCAGGCAGCGCACAGCGGCGCGTAGCTGCCGGATCAGTGGTCCGGTCTCCCTTTCCTCGCTGCGACACTGTCGGGAGCGAGTTGTCACTCTCGCGGAGGCTGTGGAGGTCCTGGAGTGGAGAGAAACGATCCAAAGATGAGTGGGGAAGGAGGTGGAGCTCGGACTAAATAACTTTAGGGTTCAGGCTAAACGGGAGTCGGGCGAGCAGCTCGAAGCGCGGATCCCCAAAATTCATCCCGGGCGTGGATAAGGGATGATCAAGCTCGGATTAGGACCCGGGGTTAACAGATTTCATGATCGGATCGAGTGTGCATAATTTCGATAAATCGGGTTGCGGGCACGGATCTGGGACTATGTGGTCCAGGGGGGGAGTTGACCGGGGGGTCAACATCCCCGGTGGACCAATGGGAGCTGGTCATGTGGAAATGTTTTGAAAATTCAAAAAGAAATAATAAATGGTCGAATTATTAAAAACTCAAAACATGAAAATGTTTATTTTATTTTTTTTCTTATTTTTTATGATTTTTAATTAATTTTTCGAAATAAAAATAGGGTATGTACACTATAGTGCTATACATAGGTATATTTACAATATAGATTTTTAATTTTTGATTTTTAATTTGTTATTTTTATACATTTTTATTCCCCTTTTATATTTTATTTATTTCTAGCATAAAATTAGGAATAAAAAGGTATTTTTATTTTATTTTTATTATTTATATACAAGGGGTAAATAATTAGCTATATACATATATATACATGGTATATGTACAATGTTCTTTTTTTGGTTTTTAATTTTGTTCTTTTTATTTGATTTTTGTTTTATGGTTTTTATTTTATTTATTTACAACATAAAAGATAGAATATATACAAATTTTTAGGGATTTTAATTTATTTATTTACAAGGCTAAATAAATATAAGTGTGGGTTTTTATACAAGGTGAATATATACAAGTGAATATTTTTATTTTCTTTTTAATTTTTCTATTTTTATTTGGATGTTATATTTACAAATATATACAAATATATACAAGCCCATTTTATTCTATTTTTGGAGGAAAATATTTTTGTTATATTTACAAGTATATTTACACACATGAGCTCCCTATCTCTCTCTACTTTGGCTTTTATGCGGTCAGGCCCATGCTGAGCCCTCCCTTGGGATTAGGTTGCTCAATATTTATTCTAAATATTTCCCTCTTTTTCTTTCAATTATTTATTCTTTTATTTTTGCACAAAAACATGCTAATTATTAGTTTTTACACAATGCATGCCTTTTGCTAATTATTTGTATTCACAAGTATCTACGTGCATTTGCAAAGGTTTTTGTAGCTAAAATATAAGAATAAAGAGTGATGAATGAGTATTCATCACCTCCCTATACTTAAATTTGCTAGTCCCTTAGCAAACACTTATTTGAAAAAGAAGTGAAAAAGAGAAAGAAAAAGAAAAACAGGAGAATGTGCATGGATCAAGGTTGAATATTAAACTTGCCTTCATTAAATTGAATTATGGAGCTCGATCAGATCTTTGGATTATTAATGTGTCGGAACCTTATTTGGACTTAAGTTTAAAACTCAACAGCCTCTAAGTTCCACCAATCTATAATCAAGACTCCTCAACAATCCAGATCAGAACAAGTCACCAAACACAAACCCTGAAGACCATGAATCTTTCCTTGTACTGTGAATGTGAAGTATAAGCTCTCCACCTCAGAAATGGTAACTTGACAACCCTCCCCAACTAGGTAACTCTATGACCCCAATCTGGCCACTCTTTCCTCGAGGAGCGGGGTATTCCCTTCTAAGTTCAAGTTCAACCGGCTCAAGAAGAGGGGGAAGAAGAGAATGGACCATGGCCAGTGTAGCCATGTATCCTTGGGAGCTCAACCAGTGTAGCCAAGTCTCCCTGCTGCAAGCTACATAAGGTGGGACATGAATCTCAAGCTTTGCTTATTGCACTATATACATACTCCGGTGGGATTATCATTTTCTATCAGACCCACCACTTTTTTGGAGTTATTTTCTTTTTGCATTTTTTTCAAGTGCATCTATACAACATATACATGTGCAGCATATGTACAAGGAGTTTTTCCTCTTGAGCCAGTAGACTATCCCTCTTTTGAAGCATTATTGCGACCCACAACTCCCGTCGTTAGACCTCATGGCAACCAGACCAAGTTGAGACGCACTTCCTTCACTAAAAGAAGAAGAGAGGTTCCGCCTAGAAGTACTACCCTCATATGCTACCCCAAGTCAAGGAAGACTGCCTCCTCACCACCTCATCCGTAGAGAGCTCGGTGTTAAGTGCGGTGTCCAAGTAAAGTCATTGTCCAGATGAGTCATGTGTGTGTTGTTAAGTGCTCTACTTAGGCTCATTGAGATGACATGTGATCATAGCCTAGTGGACTTAAAGAATTAAGTCACCATGGACCTGAAAAGCCTTAACCCTAAGCCCTATAAGGTTCCTCTTAGAAATTAGGTGGATTAAGATCTTAATCGAGCTCCATTTCCCACTTTAATTCCAGGCTAGTTTAAATGTCAACTATAATCTAGAAAAACTATATACATATACACAAAGATGCTATTTACACAATATTTACACACATGCAAAATTTTTGAAAAATGTTTTGAAATCATGAATGGATGAATGCATGAATGCAAGTTTTTGCAAAAGTATTTACACAAATTTAAACAAGATTTTTTTGCAAACTTTTGATTTTCAAAACATTTTGGAAAAATTTTGTACTATATACATAATTTTGATATGAAAATATTTACACAAGCTTTACACCAAAAGATTTTTGAAAACATTTTTACAAAAATAATTTGTACACTAGCTATGTATGTGCAATAAAAGAATATTTATTTACAGGAAAATTTTTTAATTTTTGTGAAATTTAAGGTGTCTAGCCATTTTTATTTATTAACACACTCACACAAAGTACGAGTTATGGCTAAAGTATATATGAAATATATACACACCCCCCTATACTTAGCTCGAACGATGTCCTCAGAGTCAAGAGCGATGAAGAAGACATAACTCGTGCTATGTATAGGGAACTGAAAAGGAAGGCTATATACAAAGACGAATGAATAGAAAATCAAGAGGGTCTCGGCTTTTCCCCCTATACTTAGGATCAAGTAATCCTAAGTATAGCAGGCTGTACACAAAGGGAAAACCGAGTGGAGAATGTACAGGGTCTACCCCCCTATACTTAGGGTATAATATCCCTTAGTATAGGCAGCAAGACAGGGGTAAAAAGGATCAAAAGAAATATCCAAAGGTCCTACATCCCCCCTATACTTAGGGTAAAGTACACCCTAAGTATAGCATAATCAAAAGATGAAGAAAGGGATGTGGGACTAAAGAATGTGATGATATGGACATCTAGATCTATATAGGTCGGAGGAACAGTGAAAATCAGGCGTGAGATGCAATAGATGAGAGTCAAAAGACCACATCTCACGCAAAATGAATAGGGGCAACATCAACGACCCGCGGCTCATGATCTAGAAATGGCTTGAGCCGCTGACCGTTCACTCGAAAGGTACTCTCAGAAGACAACTCGGATATGTCAATGCTACCGTTGTCGTGTACCTTTCTCACCAGGTAAGGTCCCTTCCATTTGCTCTGTAGCTTCCCTGGGAATAGGCGAAGCCTAGCATCAAACAGCCATACTCTCTGTCCAGGCTCAAAATGCTTGTGGTTGATGTGAGAATCATGCCATCCTTCACTCTCTCCTTGTACTGTAGGCTATTTGAGAAGGCAGTATCTCTAAGCTCCTCCAAGGCTGCTAACTCTGCCCTCCTCTGGTCTCCTACACTATCTGGATCAACAAGTATCTCAGTAACCGCCCAAAGTGACCTGTGTCTCAGCTCAACAGGTAAATGGCACGGTTTTCCATATACGAGTCGAAAGGGAGATGTGCCCAATGGTGTCTTGAAAGACGTCCTATATGCCCACAAGACCGAGTCCAAAAGCTGTGACCAATCCTTTTGGTCAGGGCGGACGGCTTTCTGCAAAATAGTCTTGATCTCCCTGTTCGACACCTCGGCTAGACCATTCGTCTGTGGATGGTATGGAGTGGCAACTCGATGGTCTATGCCGAACTCGCTAGCAAGGGCCTTCGCCTGGTCGTTGATGAAATGAGACCCCCCATCTGAAATCAATACTCGAGGGACCCCGAACCACGTGATGATGTGCTTCCTCAAAAATCTACAAACTGTCCTGGCATCAGCGGCTCGAGCGGGGATGGCCTCAACCCAACGACTCACATAATCAACAGCCAACAGAATGTACTCAAATCCCTGACTCTTAGGGAATGGACCCATGAAATCGATGCCCCATGCGTCGAAAACCTCACAGAAGTGAATGGGCTGCATCGGCATCATATCACGCTGTCCACAAGTGCCCATCCTCTGGCAGTCAGTACACCTCTTCACGAACTCATCAGAGTCTTTGAAGAGGGTAGGCCACCACAAGCCGGATTGGAGCACTTTCTGTGCCATTCTCCTCCCAGAGTGATGTCCTCCTGCCTCAAGCTTGTGACAGTAAGTGAGGACGCTATGGTGCTCCTCCTGAGGAATGCATCTACGCCAGACGCTATCCCCTCCTTCGTGGTAAAGGATCGGATCCTCCCAGTGGTAGGACTTGGCCTTCGCAAGGAAGGTCTCAAGCCTCTGCCTGGGCCAATCTTGTGGAACTTTCTTAGCAACAAGAAAGTTCACAATATCGGCATACCATGGGAGTGAGGCGATAGCAAGGATTGCCTCTTCTGGGAAGGTCTCACAAATAGGTCAATCGGCTCAGAATCCTCAGGCTGCTCTAATCGGGAGAGATGATCTGCCATCACATTCTTGACTCCAAGCTTATCCTTGATCTCAATGTCGAACTCCTGGAGTAGAAGGATCCATCTAGTCAGTCTGGCCTTGGCATCCTTCTTTGCCATGAGGTATCGGATGGCGATGTGATCAGTAAACAAGGTCACTCTAGATCCAATAATGTACGATCTGAACTTATCTAGGGCGAACACTACGGCTAGAATCTCCTTCTCTGTGACTGTGTAGTTCCGTTGAGCGGAATCCAATGTGCGGCTAGCGTAGTGGATATCAAAGGGGACTCCATCCCTCCTCTGTCGCAGCACGGCCCCCACGGCAAAATCGGAGGCATCCGTCATGATCTCGAATGGGAGAGACCAATCAGGCGGCTGGAGAACAGGAGCCTCAATAACACACTGCTTGAGAGTCTCGAAGGACGAAAGACACTTGTCATCGACAAGGAACTCGGTGTCTTTCGTCACCAGGTCAGTCAAAGGTCGAGCAATCCGACTGAAATCATGAATGAATCGTCGGTAGAAACCGACGTGCCCCAGGAATGACCGTAACTGCTGCAAATTGGACGGCGGTGCGAGTTTTCTAATGACATCTACCTTGGCCGGATCAACCTCCATGCCCCTGTTGGAGATGATATGGCCAAGCACCGTCCCTTGAGTCACCATGAAGTGACTCTTCTCCCAAGATAACACCAAGTGAACCTCTATATATCGCTGAAGTACTCGGTCTAGGCAGTCAAGACAGGAGTCGAATCCGTCGCCGTACACCAAGAAATCATCCATGAAGACCTCCAAGCACTCCCCTACCATGTCCGAAAAGATCGACAGCATGCATCTCTGAAAGGTCGCAGGGGCATTGCATAGCCCAAATGGCATGCTTCGGAAGGCGTATGTACCGAAGGGATAGGTAAAGGTGGTCTTGTCCTGGTCCTCGGGAGCGATGGCCACCTGGTTGTAGCCTGAGTACCCATCCAGAAAATAGTAGTGGCTCTTCCCCGCCAGTCTCTCAATGATCTGATCTATAAAGGGCAGGGGGAAATGATGCTTCTTGGTGGCCTGGTTGAGTCTCCTGTAGTCAACGCAGACCCGCCAAGAAGTGGGTACTCGTGTAGCAATCTCCTCTCCAGACTCGCTAATCACTGTAGTGATGCCCGTCTTCTTGGGCACCACATGCAAAGGGCTGACCCACTTGGAGTCGGAGATGGGGTAGATAAAATCGGTACTCCACCATTTCGATATCTCCTTCATGACAACCTCTCTCAGATTCGGATTCAGCCGCCGTTGGAACTCACGCGACGGCTTCGCCTCATCCTCGAGATAGATATGGTGGGAGCACAGGGCTGGACGTATCCCCTGAAGATCTGCTACGCTCCATTCAATCGCCTTGCAGTTCTTTTCAAGAACCCCCATCAGACGGGATTCTTGCTCTCCAGTCAAATCAGCGGAGATAATGACTGGGTACATCTCAGGCTCACCTGCAAGGAATCTGTACTTCAGCGAAGTAGGGAGCGGCTTCAGCTCTGGACAGCTGGGTGCTGGTGGATCTGGCCTCTGAAAAGTCTGCGTAAACGCTGCCAAATCTGCATGGGAGAACTGAAACTCTCTTTCAATCTCAGAAACTGGAGAAGGCTGCCCTGATGGACTGTCTCTGCTTTGCTCGGCATCTACCTCCTCCTCAGCTGTAGGCTCAGTGGAAATCAGGTCTGGCATGTAATCCTCTCAATCTGTCCAGTCAGACTCTGACTCCGAGGGATCTGTATCATCTAAGGTGGCATCAGTACCACCATCATCACAAAAATCAGTGTCGCGATCGAGAACCGGCTCTGATGCCTCAGAAGTATCCTGGACCAGGAATGTGCTCTCCAAGCTCTCCTCTGTTGTCGTCTCTACATCAGCAGAATCTGAAAATGAGAGGATGGCCTGTGCTGCTGGGTCTGCCCAAATTGCCTCATCGTCTGTGATCACAAAGTCACAGTCCTGGTGGATGTCTAGCCCTGCCTCTGTCAGCTGCTCTGTGTCTGAAGTCGTCTCTGAGCATGCTCTCTATTTGGCTCTGCTGTCCTCGACCGTCTCTATTTGTATACTTTCGCCCTCGACGCGAAAGTATACCTTCCCTCTATCATGGTCAGTCACCGCCTTGGCTGTGGCCAAGAACGGACGATCGAGAATGATGGGGGTATCGGTCACGGACTCAGGGATCTCCATGTCCAACACTACGAAGTCCACGGGGAATTGAAGGCCCTGAATCGTGACGACAACGTCTCGTAACAACCCCTTCGGCCTCTTGACAGATCGATCATCAAACTGAAGGACTGTCCTGCTCTGTCTAAGAGTGCCCAACTCGAAGCGGTCGAGAAGGGCTGCCGGAAGTATGTTGATCGACGATCCGCTATCTAATAGAGTACGGTCGAACCTCTACTCTCTAATGAGGCATCTGACATAAGGGGCTCCGGAATCTGGCCTCTTGGCCTGCAGTCGGTTCTGGATCGCGAAACACGTGGCTTTAGTCAGCACATGGATCTCTCAGTGGTGGTTCCTCCTCTTCCTCCTGACTGTGGTCCTGTCTCTCAGTGAACGCTGAAGAAGGGGAATGTGCTGCAAAGCCTCCTAAAGAGTCAGTTGTATGTGAAACCGGTCTATCATCTGCTGGCTGAACTCTTCCTGCTCTCTCTTTTTGGGATTTTCTTTTTTCTTCCCCTTCCCCATCTGAAGGTCTCTAGGGAAGGGGATCACAGGGTCCTTCTCAGATGAAGGACTAGGAAAGGGTCTAGACGGCTTGACGGCCGGATCCACACATACATCATGCACCACAGTGGGACCAGAAAAAACCAAACTCTTTCCTTTATTCACAACAGAGTTTTGAGATACATCATAAGTAGGAAAAACAACATGTCTCTCAACAAAAGCATGGGTGGCCTCAGCACCACCATCGGCTGGATCTGCTGGACGACTCGCGGCCTCAGTACCGCGCTCTGGCTCGGCATCAGGGGTGGCCTCAGTACCACCTCCTCCAACTGGTGAAATGGCGGCCTCAGTATCGTCGGTGGAATCAGCATCCTTGGTGGCATCAGTACCACCGTCATCATCTCTAGCGGCCTCAGTACCGCTCTCCTCCTCCTCGTCGGGTGCTCTGGGTGTATCCTTATGATGTAGCTCAGACGAGGCACCGCCTGCTGGCATCCTACCGCTCCTAAGTGTGACAAAATCAGTATCAAAAAGATATCCAGTCATATCACCAAATGCATCACTAGGAGTGGTATACTCAGTACAAGTTACCTGCTCAGATTTCCTCTTCAGGCTGTTGGGGTTCGGCTCAATCTGGGCAGGTATGGCGGCCTTCCCTCTCACAATGTCCCGCATCTCCTGGCGGAACTCGTCCATCTCCCGTCGAAAGGTAGCCTGCTGATCTGTGAGAAGGCGGGCTATGTCATCCAAGGCGGGGCTCTCGTATGGTGGACCATGAGAGCTCGACGGGTAGCCTCTCTGGTAGTGAGGCTGCTGGAACTGGTGATGTGGCTGAGAGGGGTACGGGTGATGCTGCTGCTGGTGAGGCTGATCTCGCCTCCAAGACTATCCCTGCTGATAGGGACGAGGACCATACGACGACTGCTGCTGCTGCTGTGGTGGGTACACTGGGGCTGCTGCTGCTACGGCTGGTGATCCCTCTGATGGCTGTACTGGCCACCCTGTCCTAACGGCTGCTGCTGGGGCTGGGTACCTCCGGTCCCCCAACAGAATCCGAGATGGTCTCGTCGGATACCGGGCTGGGGGCGGTCATACCAAATCCCGTTGACATCCATCAACAGCTCTGCATCGTACTGGGGTGGCGGGAGCACTGCCAGAGGCTGATCTGGCTGGTATACCACCATCTGCAAGTCTGGAGATGGTGGTGACTGGTAGGTGGGCTGCGGCTGCTGGTACGGCTCCGCCTGTACAAGATGAACCTGTCTAGGCTACTGGTGAGAGCTGGAGCGCTGGGACGAGCTGTTGCTGCTGTCGTGATCGCCTCGTGACTGAAGACGGGTCTGGGAAGCCGTCTGTGCCTCCTGGAGACACATGAGCTGTGTCTTCAAGTCATTCAAAGTCTGTGCCATCTGCTCCATCTGAGTGATGCCCTGGCACTGCTTCTTCTCTATAATCTCCATCCGGTCCAGCTTCTCGCTGATAATCCCCATGTCCACGGCTGATGACTCGGCCTGTGCTGCTGCTACCGCGGATGATCTGGAAGGACCAGCGTCGACCCGTGCTATCCTCTTGTACTGCACAGTCTGTGGCTGCTGGGGTCTACCCTGAGTGTATAACCGGGTCTGGGACATCACCATATAGTTCTCAGCCATCTCCTCGTAGATGGCCCAGACCTGCTCGTGATCCTTGACGAAGTAAGACCCGCCACAAGAAGCGTTCACCAAGCCCTGAAGCTCTGGTGTCAGCCTGCTGAAAAAGCTCTGCACGAGGTTCGGCTTGGAAATGTCATGGTGCGGGCATCTATCAGTCAGCTCTATGAACCTCTCCCATGCCTCGTGGAACTGCTCATTGGGGAGCATGGAGAAGTTGCTGATCAGGGCTCTCGCGGCATTGGTCCACCCGAGTGGATAGTACTTGTGCAAGTACTCGGTGCGGAGCTGCTCCCAAATGTACACAAACTTCCCCAGATGTTTCAGTCAGGTGGCTGCTCTGTCTGCCAAGGAGAAGGGGAAGGCAATCATCATGATGGTGTCCTGGTCCACCTGACGGTCGTGGACAATACTGCAAATCATGAGAAACTCCTAGAGGTGGAGATGGGGCTCCTCGGTGGCGAGCCCGTGGAAACGGGGGAGGAGCTGCAAGGTGTTTGGGGGGAACTTGAAGTCCCCCACGATGGCTGGTAAAACAACCCAGTGATGCATCAGGGTCGATCCGGGGTTGTGCAACTACCGCATCGGTCTCGGTGGGTCTCCTGCTCCTGCCGCGGTGGCTGCCGCTGCGGCGACGACCGCTACGGCTGCTGCGGCTGCATCATCTGGAACTCTCGGCCCGTCTCTACGCTGCTCTCGCTCTGCTCTCATCTACTCCATCTCTCTCCTCATATCTAACATGAAAGCTCCCTGATCCCTCAACTGCTGCTGCACTGTCTCGAGGGAGGCGATCAGGGTGGAGTTGATCGCACCCTGGTCTAGAACAAAATGCTCGGGCTGTGGACCTCTACTGCGATCATCAGAACTGCCGGCCATGGTCTCTCCAAAATCAAGCGATCCATACTCAGGTGCCGATAAATCTGAAAGTCTCTCCTCTGGCACTGGCCTCTCAGAACAAAAAGAAAGGGGGTCGAGGGGGAACAGGGTGGAATCATACTCGGGTTCAGAGAGCTGGTCTCGGCTCTCGCGAACCAACCTAGATGAACGGGTAGACGCGCCCGAAAGCGGTGCAGCCAGAGGCTGCCTAAGAGATCGTCTGCCCATCATCTTGATGTGGCGAGTAAGGCGGATGAGATCTGGAGAAACTATGATCACAAGCAAACCCCCAAGTTCACCAACACAACGCGAGCTGAAGACCTTAAAGGTTCGGTCAATTTATCTTGTCAATTTTATTTTGGTGAACAGTCAAGATATCAGAGCTATTACGTGACCTGCTGGGATACCGGATACTTTCCCAACCGACTGTCCCGCACAGAAGTAGTCGGTAATCAGTCGAGAATAGTACCGGAGGGCTCTACCTAGTGTTCGGGTCACTCTCTCGCACAATTAAACCAAACAATGAGGGGGTTGCTCTCCCCAAGACAAGTTTTTAAATGAGGTGTCTTTTAGGGTCAATAGTTTTAGCAGTCCCAATTTTATTGTTTTTCTTTTTAGGTTTTTCAATAAAAATAAAAATGCCTAACGAACTTTTCGGTTCTCCTGGTTATTAAGTCAAAAACAGGGGGAGAAGATGAAAAAGCCAATGCGCGATAAAATCAATGATGCATGCAGAGTAAGAAATGTGTACCTGTCTCCAGCACTCTACATGCAATATGATCCGCACAGAATTGAAAGATAAAAAGTAAACTACCTATATGGTGCAGCGGAAAACCGAGTCCCTAAATAGGCAACTTCTACTCGAAAGAACCGTCTAGCTGGTCACCAGCCTTCGATCCAAAGGGTCCGGTCTCGATCTACCCCTCTTCCTCCCGACACATCGGGTTCACGAGTAGCGCTTGGCAGGACAGGCTACGGCACGTAGGCTCGAAGGGAGTGAGTCAGCTATTTTTATTAAATTTTTATTAGTAGGTCCAATTAATGAACTATAGGCACAAGCAGTCTATTAGGTGTTTGGATCCTACTCAGAAAGTCCTAAAACTAGGGACTCGAGAAAAACTGCGTGAAACCGTAAAAGGCAGCGAAAAACAAAAACCGCGAGAAAAACCCGCGAAAAAGCCGACTAACTAATGGGTCCCCCGAGCACACCGGTGCTCGACGAAACAAGCCCGAGAAAGTGTCCAAGTCCAAGTCTGTTGTCCCTGTATTATTACAACAAATCAAATGAATAAAAGTCTAAGATAATCTAAACCTCTCCCACTCAGCTACTCTCTCACGCTCTCCTGCGGCTTCGTGTAGAAGGGAGCCGCCTCCGAATCCCGCGGTTGCACCGGCTTCTCGAGAGTCACCGCCTCGGTCCTCGGGCCCTCGCAAGAAAGAAACAGAGTGTCACAGACCAAATAAAATAATTAAATAAAGGTAGGAAACTAAACATGGGTATATATGCAAAAATGGCAAACAAAATAAACAAGCAAAATCAAACAAAAACAAAAATAAAAGAAAATAAAATAAAATAAAATAAAACAAAAATAAGAAAAAAAATAAAAAGCCGCAAAAAGTCGCGGACTCAGAAAAAGCTGCGGAAAGCCGCGAAAAAGAAAACAAAAAGAAAATGAAAAATAAAGAAAAAGACTACTAAGCCGTGCTCCCCGACAACGGCGCCATTCTGATGACGCACCTGGAACTAGGGTAAAGGTAATCATGGGTCGTTGCAACCCAAGTCACCAAGCGTAGTCGATCCAGAAAAATCAGACCACCAAACAAAGGCAAAAATCAAGGAAAGCTCAAGTAGCGGTCTCGCTATTATACTAACCTGGTATAGCGACCAGGGTCGAACACAAGGAGCACGTGATGGCCTTGCGGCCTACGAAGTAGTCTAAAATAAAAGAAAATAAAAGAAAGTGATTTTTTTGGTGGATTTTTAAAGTTTTTATATTTTTTATGGATTTTTAATTAATAAAGAAAATAAGGAAAGCAATAAAACAACCAACTACAAACAATTATTTACCTACTCAAAAATCATCCAAAAATTCAAACAAAAATGTTTTATGTGTTTTATAATTTTTTATGTTTTTGGTTAATTTTTGATATTTTTCTGATTTTTATTGAATTTTATAAAAATCAAACAAGGTAGAAAAACAAGGGTACTATCCAGTCAGACTTGGAGGGCCAAATTAAAATGCAAAATGGCCCTATCAAGGTCTGAAGGTAATTTTCCTGTAAAGAAGAAAACACAAGGAAAATTTAGGCACCAGAATTATTAATTTTTTATTTTTCTTTTAATTATTAGAATTTTTATGGGTTTTATGGGGTTTTGTCAGTTTTATATATCCAAAGATGACCAAAATTGGTCAGAAAATCAAACAAGGTAAAAGAAACACTATGTAATTTTTTTGTAATTTTTACAGGTGTTCTAATATTTTTTGTGATTTTTAAAATTAGACAGTAACAAAAATGTGTGTTTTTGAATTTCTAAAAATAACAAATGAAATAAAAAATGTCTCCAAAATTTGTAGAAAAGTTTACACCATGGCAGGAGCCATGTATCCAATTTTCATCAAATTTGGAGTTGGTTTGCTATTTTTTTAAAAATAAAAACAAGGGTACAGTGCACAAGGACCTGTACGCAATTAACACAAGTTCTAGGGGGTCCGGTGTAAATTCTCCAAGGATGTACATGCGAGGCGCATGACCTGGGCACTCAGGGACCTATTTGCAAGAAAACTAAAGTTCATGGACTATTTAGTAACACGTACTAAAAGTCAAGGGGCTTCAGTGTAAATTACCCACTATATAACGCACATGCACAATTAAACCATTCACAAGGGTATTTCTGCAAATACTAAAACTATAAATTCATTCTTTAACAACCTGAAACAATCAGCCCATACATGCAATTAACCCAGAAAAGCACGTGTCGAAGCACGTGTTCCACTACAAATAGGGGTATAAACGCAAATACAAGAAATGACAGGGTCCACAATGCAAATTACCAAATGCAAATAAAAGTTTTAAAATATTTACAAGACTAAAGATTAACACCTAAAAACCTAAGGGCCTAAGAGATGTTTACCCTTTATTAAGCCGGTCGTCGGATGGGCGCCACGTGGAGATCCAACGGGTGAGAAGCGGCGCGGCTAACCCTCGTCGATCGGACGGTTCTGGTCCCTCCTCTGATGATCGGACGGCTGGTGTGGCTCCTCTACTGGACGTCTGAGATCTGATCTGGAGCTGGAGGGGGATCGAACGGCTACGGAGGATGCTCGACGAACTGGACTCCGACGAGGTTCGCCGGGCTCGTGCGCGTGCAGGCGAGCTCCTCGGAGGCTGCTGAATATCGGGGAAGGATCGCCTGGGCCTCCCGTGTCTAATGATCCACTCCGACGGTGGCGAGGAGCTCTGGAGAGCTCCGGCGGCACTGGCGGAGGAGGAACGACTGCTCGAATGGACGAAGCCCTCAGATGGGCTCCTCTAGACCTGCAAAGCGGTGCAACACACTCCTGGGTCGAGGGCAAAGTGCCTCGACCCGGTTAGCAGTGGTGTGGGTGGTCAGTGCGTCGGGATGAAGGGGCTCCGGCGAAGCGACGGCGGAGGAGCCCCAATCCCAGCTCCTGTGCGAGCTGGGTTGAATGAGTGGGTGGAGAAGGTGCGCGTAGGGAAGGCGGAGACGATGGGAGATTTCGATGGTCGAAACGAGGGCGAGAATGGCCGGAATCAGCGATGAACGGCGACGGGGCGATTTGGGCGAAAACGTAAATTAGAGAAATAGGGAAAGAGAAGGGGCTACCTACTGGATGTTGTCGACTGTGGAGGAGCTGGGGATGCTCCAGGTCCTTGCCTCAAGGGCCGTCGGTGCCCGAGGCTCGAGCGTCACCTCCAGACGGCGCACGACGGCGCGTAACTGCCGGATCAGTGGTCCGATCTCCCTTTCCTCGCTGCGACACTGCCGGGAGCGAGCTGTCACTCTCGCGGAGGCTGTGGAGGTCCTGGGGTAGAGAAAAACGATCCAAAGATGAGTGGGGAAGGAGGCGGAGCTCAGACTAAATACCTCTAGGGGTCCGGCTAAACGGGAGTCGAGCGAGCAACTCGAAGCACGGATCCCCAAAATCCACCCCGGGCATGGATAAGGGATGATCAAGCTCGGATTAGGACCCGGGGTTAACGAATTTCATGATCAGATCGAGTGTGCATAATTTCGAGAAATCGGGTTGCGGGCACGGATCTGGGACTAAGTGGTCCAGGGGGGGAGTTGACCGGGGGGTCAACATCCCCCGTGGACCAATGGGAGCTGGCCATGTGGAAATGTTTTGAAAATTCAAAAAGAAATAATAAATGGCCAAATTATTAAAAACTCAAAACATGAAAAATGTTTATTTTATTTTTTTTTCTATTTTTTTGTGATTTTTAATTAATTTTTCGAAATAAAAATAGGGTATGTACACTATAGTGCTATACATAGGTATATTTACAATATAGATTTTTAATTTTTGATTTTTAATTTGTTATTTTTGTACATTTTTATTCCCCTTTTATATTTTATTTATTTCTAGCATAAAATTAGGAATAAAAAGGTATTTTTATTTTATTTTTATTATTTATATACAAGGGGTAAATAATTAGCTATATACATATATATACATAGTATATGTACAATGTTCTTTTTTTGGTTTTTACTTTTGTTCTTTTTATTTGATTTTTGTTTTTATGGTTTTTATTTTATTTATTTACAACATAAAAGATAGAATATATACAAATTTTTAGGGATTTTAATTTATTTATTTACAAGGCTAAATAAATATAAGTGTGGCTTTTTATACAAGGTGAATATATACAAGTGAATATTTTTATTTTCTTTTTAATTTTTCTATTTTTATTTGGATTTTATATTTCAAATATATACAAATATATACAAGCCCATTTTTTCTATTTTTGGAGGAAAATATTTTTGTTATATTTACAAGTATATTTACACACATGAGCTCCCTATCTCTCTCTACTTTGGCTTTTATGCGGTCAGGCCCATGCTGAGCCCTCCCTTGGGATTAGGTTGCTCAATATTTATTCTAAATATTTCCCTCTTTTTCTTTTAATTCTTTATTCTTTTATTTTTGCACAAAAACATGCTAAGTATTAGTTTTTACACAATGCATGCCTTTTGCTAATTATTTGTATTTACAAGTATCTACATGCATTTGCAAAGGTTTTTGTGGCTAAAATATAAGAATAAAGAGTGATGAATGAGTATTCATCAAGTACCCCTACACGTCTCAATTTGGTTTATTTACATCTTCTAATATTTTCTAATACAGGTTTGGGCATGGGAGCATGTACATATTAGACGGCCGATAGTACGTGCTGGTGCTCAGATAAATGGGGGTTCATTAGCGTTGAAGTGGATAGGAGTGCGCAGTTTTAAAGTGAACGTGCATACGGCAACATTAGCATTCTATCGTAATGAGCTCGATACACTAGAACCTCATCAGGTAAAAAAACTTTAATGCTCATATTAATTTTAAATTATTGTAAATTACAATATCTAATTTTTTACTAAAATACAGATGATTTGGACACCATACGCTGAAGTTGAGATATCACAACTGCATCCTATCTGCAGAAATGGCCAGCCTGTATGGATGAGTCGAGTTCCACTTATTTGTTACGATCTTGTAGTAATGTACCTACCTGATCATGTGATGCGATAATTTGGGATGCGTCAGCACATTCCTATTTCTGTGGAGAGGATAAACGTTGTATCTAGACGTAACAAAATCCGAATTGGGACATCCTAAACTGGGCTACTATATATCTACAGTACGTGGATCGTTGGGAGGACAGGGAAGCCGCACTTGTTCATGAGCACCCGGATTCTAATACCGATATTTATATGCAATGGTATTGGAATATAACCAGAAGATGGATCCAAACACAGATTCCTCCTCCCGTAGTAGCTTACCGACCACACGGATCAATGGAAAGACGTCTGGTATGTTTAAAAAGTCTACTTATTCTACTGAGAATCTATTAAATTATTCTTATTATATTTGTAAATGGACTAGGTGGATACGATTGTACAAGGAAGAAACAGTATGGAACAACTTAGACGATCAACGGACTTACCTACCAACATGAGGACAACGGTCGAAAATGCAATTAACATGTTCGATGAAACACTCAACATGTTCTCCTTGTTGTATCCCTTCCATCAATATGAGCATCAACAATTCATGCCATCACAAGAGCATCATACTTCGGGAGCATCAGGTTTTGTGATTTCTTTCTTACAAATGTAAACTAATTTTTCTCTTAAAATCGTGAATTTATAAAATTATATGTTGTAAATTGTACAGGAAGGGAGTACACGGAATATGGTGGGGAGGGGACGCAACCACCGCCGATGTTTGGTAGTTCAGGTTTTAGTTATTTGTTTATGTATAGTAAACTCTTATTCATATATCGATTTTTAGACATATAAATACAGTTCCTCATAAAATATAGCAGGACTCGGTGAGCAGGCATTTTCCCAGGGTCGGACAATGGAGGAGTCAATATTTGGCACCTCAGGAATGACGTCTGCGGGATATGGCGGGCAAGGGTACTCATCAGGTCATCAAGGACTAGCATCTCAATATGACCAAACTAGATTTTGAGCTTCAGGTAATAAAATGACTAAATAAAATAACTACTTTTTATCTTATGTAGTATTTTCTAAAAGATGAATATCTCATTCTAGCAGGATATTGAGAAGCTTTCAGTCAATCGCAATTTGTAGGATCATCATTTGCTGGTCCTTCGAGTCAGGGATACAGCGGACAGGAAGTTCACCAATTCAACCAGGATTCGTATCTACAGGTAAAACTGTACTTAATTTATTACATTGCATTCTCCTCTTACTTATTAGTTAATTTATATGACATATAATGTAATTAACATCTTTCAGGTATGAGCTATATCGAGTATGGCTTTAGAGGGTCTCAAATCGGTGAAGCTGGATTTAGAGGTTCAGGTATAAATATATTATAGAATATACGAACTCATTTCAATATGTTATGTTTAAATTTTGTGATACTTATAACAATGAAAATGTCTCAATCTTGTAGGACCATCGCTTGTTGGACCTTCGAGTCAATTTGACTCTGGACCCTCTCAGCTCATACCGTCTACTTAATATAGTTTAGGAGATTTGCAGTCGCAGATATTTGATAGTGTTCGGCAAATGGAGGCAACTGATTTTGATAGACAGTTGTTTGGTATATCCACGATAATACCACAACAACGTTCAGAGCTGCCTCGAAGACCTTCTCCCGGAGTAAGGATCACTGAGCCTCCTCCATCAGAGCCGCCTCGCCATTCAACAAGTGTACGAACGTCAAGAAATCAGGAAGAACAAACAATCGAACCGCCATGGAAGTCGTCAGCTAGACCGCATCCTCCAGGGCACTTTCCAACGCATTCAGAACAAATGGCCAAGCAGAAGAAGAAGAAGAAGAAGACACCACATGAGGAGACTCACAAAAAATTGGGAGATGGAGGGAAAGGAAACGACAAAGGAGGAGATGCAGGAGGTAGAGGAGGAGGTCTGAAGGGATTTCTGAAGATATGGAAAGTTTAAGTTATTGTAAAATTTTTTCTTATTATTTGTAAACTCATATTTCATCTCTTATGATTTTAAAAAAATACTTGTAATTTTTTTAAATTAATTCATGTCGAGTTGTACATTGTTGAGTTGACATATGTCAATGGTAAATGATGTTGTTCACACTCTCAATTTCTTTATATTTACTATAATATTGTTGATATGTCAATTATAAATATTCTAAGTATGTATCAATAATGAAGAATATAATAAAAAATAAAGATATACTTCACATTTTACAATAACGTTATCGGGAAGAAGATGAGACCACAAAGCTCTACTGATAGATCAAAAAAATTGTAATGAAGGAAAATATTGAAAGCATATTAAATTTAATTTATTTTTTAAAATTATTTACATAATTCCTCAAATGTCCTCAAATGAACATAATAATATTTGTAAAATAATATTTTGTAAAATTATTTACATAATTCCTCAAAATATTTTTAAATTATTCACATCTAATGAACATAATAATAATTTGTAGTATCCGTTAGTACTGAAATTGAATTACAGTATTAACGGGGTGTGTTTTGTAAAATGGCCACCTCCAAATCGGCACCTCAGGTGTCGATTTGGAGCCTCTGTCCAAATCGGCACCTCAGGTGCCGATTTGAAGGGGGCGCCCCAAATCGGCACCTCAGGTGCCGATCGATAGCTATTTTTTTAAATTTTTTTCCTCCATGCTTATTTAATTAATTATGATTTTTTAATAATTATTTTTAAAAAATCCCTACATAATTCATGTTTACTTTAATTACTTTGATTTTATGCACTCAAACTTTATTATTTCAAATATTAAATGCGCGATTGGCTTGGTGATTGTTAGTATAAAATTTGGATCCTAAGGAATACATAAAAGCGCTTGGCTGCTGTTGAAATTGTCAATGGTTTAGCTGTGGAAACATAAATCTGACCAATTAATATAATATTTAAATATTCATTATCAAACATATCATATATTATTATTACCATAAAACTCGATAAATATCCATGTAAAATTGAACATTTTTATCATGTATCCTGATAGTTAAACATTATTTCTTTGACTTTGAAAAATATTATTAATGCATTTATTATGCTGATAACACATATAATCCGACGTAATCAATACAGCAGGGGTCATCCACTAGATCGCATGTGTGTATTAAAAACTGAAGAAGTACGTAAGATTAGGTGGAATCATTACGTATGTTTTGGAGAAGAAACGATTACCCAATTGGTGCCCAAAGGTTTGGATTTGATAAGATAAACAAGTGATTGGCAACACCGATCATTTTACTCAGTACAGATTCGTGTGACGAGAATACACGTCAACGTATTGAAGGCATGATCAGAATCATGCATGCCCGTGATGCCAGATGGATTTATTACTCGCATCACATTTCGATTCAAAGCACTCTGCTAATCCTTCCACACAGTCATTAAATATATGTTCATGCTTGATTATGGCACTGGTTTGATTACACAGTATAGACTGTTTTGATCGTTACCGACAAAGCCTCCAACACGGACTTCAATCACAACACTGTTTTGATTATACTATAGTGCAGTTTTCTTGTTTGATGCAGTCAAAACTAAATCATGTGTATCAAGAGAAATATATGATTAGACAAAGAATCAAAGATAATTGTAGTTAAGTAGAATCAAATTAATTGAAAATTTGAAACACAACAGGAGAAAGCGACTTCGTCGAGAAGGCAAAAGTTCGATGAGTACATCGGGATGCATATCGATCCCTGCCGTTGAATTTTGTTCCCACTAGATCTTCGAGGAGATCCTCAGAGTCTTAATTAAGTTGTGAATGCATGTGCTTGTTAGAATCCTAACTTATTTAGAAGTTCATATTTAATATTTGCTTATGCTATACAAAGAGAGGAAGCTCTTTCACTGCAACAACATTTGTCTATAGCTACTTTTCTGTTATAATGACGATATTATTCATTGCGATTTTTTCTCAAAATCTTTTTATTAGTTTTCAAAGTCCATTATTGTTAGGTAAAATATGTTGCTATAGCATTAAAGGCAATTCATATAGCTACGTTTATCCGTCTTAATTTTTTAAATTTTAATCAATTGTCCGTAAATTTTGAACTAAAAATTAGTGATACAACAATAGCAACAAAGTCTTTCCCACAATGAATGAAGTAGAATCAGCTACACTGATTTTTGTGTCTCCATTAAGATCTATTTTAGGTCATTCTAGAGTTCAAATCTTAATAATTAAGACCCCTTCAGATAATCTCATTCCAATACTTCTTGGGCTTTCCTCGCTCTCTTTTAATCGGCCCAACATCACAAATCTCACATCTTCTAACTGGTGCATCAACCGACCTCCTTTACAAATGGTCAAATCATCTTAGTGATTTTGTCTCATCTTATACTCTATCGGAGTTACACCAACTTTCCCTTTGATTGCATCGTTCTGAATTTGATCTTTTCGTGTATGACCACACATCCACCTTAACATTTTTATTTCTCTTACCATCATTCTCTGCACGTTTCTATGGTTTACAAGCCAATATTTTGATCAATAGAGCATAGCAAGTCTCATGACTGCTTTCTACTACTTTCATTTGACTTTAAAAGGGATATTCTTATCACAAAAAACAGTAAAGGTAGCCAACTTGTATTTAATTTATGAGCAACATCTCATAAATTTTCCCATCATGTTGCAAATTAGATCCCAAGTATATAAAATAATCTTTCTTTAGAATGTTATCTTCGCCAATCATCACCTCAAAATCATGCATCGTTATTTCCATCAAACATGCACTTCATATATTCAGTTTTAACCCTACTTATAGGAAATCATTTAGTATTTAAGGCATGTCTCCAAACCTCCAGCTTCTCATTTTTTGCATCTCTTGTCTCATCAATAAACACAATGTCATCGATGAACAACATATACCAATCTATCTCATCATGAATGTGGTTAGTCAATTCATCCATAATTAAAGTGAAAAATGAATTCAAAGTCGAATCTTGATGCAGATCAATGCTGATATTAAATCAATAGTCAGTCTTCTGGACAGGATTTTTTATGCAAGATGAAACCCCGTCATACATATCCTTTATTAGTTAATGTATAAGACATGTACTTGTCGCTTCTCCAAAACACTCCACAATATCTCCTGTGGGACTAAATCATAAGCCTTCTCCATATCAATAAAAATCATATGGAGGTTTATCTTTTTATCTCTATAAATCTCTATTCTTCTCCCAACAAGTGGTAGCTTCAAAAGTTGAGTGATATGACATGAATCCGAATTAGTTTTTAGTTACTTTGGAAACTTGTCTCAACCTTCTTTCGATCGGAACAGATAAGCGTTGATATAAGCCTCAATCACTAAAGATATAATGAATATGGATTTGTCGTTAATTTCAAAGATTTGGATTTGTCATCCAAAAGGGATTGGCGGCAGCTTGTTTCTCATCTCCCATCAATCTCTCTGTAAGAAACTTCTTTTTTAAAAAAAATCAAATATGAAATATAATTATGTAAATAATAATATTATCATTATATATTTAACAACGAACGTTATAGTGGTGTTTAAAAGAAAATGTCACTACGAACTCCCAACAATGGGACTACATTGTACATGATGGGAAAAGAAGAGAAACTAACAACGTGAGAGAGAGAGAGAAGCTCGTGATAGGAAGTGACAACCTCAGCTAACAGTGCAGTGATCAATCGAAAGTTACTCTAAAGATGCATTTGGTTGTTGAGTTATCTGGGGGTTATCTATGATAGGGTAACTCGTTTTTGTGTTTGGATATATTGTTTGGGGTTGAGAGGATTTGTTATGATGTGATTGCATCGAAGTTTGGAAAATTGAGTAGTTATTGTGATGTGATTGTATTGAAGTTTGAAAAAGTGAATATAAGTTAAATATTTTATAATTTCTAAATGATACGATGGTATAATATTGATGGAATTGATGAAAGAGAAATGATTTATTTAATGTATCAAAAGAGAGAGAATGTACCCTACAAAGAAATAGAAATATAGGTTGGGGTATTGATGAATCTACGTTTCATCATCTTTATTCTATCATTTTGGCCTTAAAAACCCTAGTAAATGCGTGTAAATAACGTTAATTCATGCATTTTAGCATTCATGCATGTGTGCGTAAAAAGCGTACAAAATACAGTTTTTAAAGCCAAAATTATAGAATAAAGAAAAGAAAAGAAAAAGAATAAAATATTGTAAATATTTTATGACCCGAAACCGCGAGACCTAGGCATCTCGATGAATAGGTCGACAAGGAATAAAGTAGGGGGAGATAAGGGCCAGAATACAATAAAAATACCTTTTATTTAACCCATTCTTTTTTCATTTTGGGACCTATTTTTGGTTCCACTTTTTATACTTCAAATAAAGAATTTTTTTCATGAAAGTTGTAGATAATTAAATAAATAAAAATACAAAATTAATTTCACTCAAAAATAATATACAGATAAAAAGTTATGCTCTAAATAAAATTCCAGAATCCCAACTTCCCAGACCTGTATCTCGCAAATAAAAACTCAAAATACGTCAAACTCACTTTAATTTTATATAATTTTAAATAAGCTATTTAATGGCAGTGGTTTCACATTTAGCAGAGCTACGGTTTGAAAGTTGAGTTTTGGACCCCTATTGTACACTTGTACAGATTAAAATATTCAATTTATTTATTATTCTTTATTTTCATAATTTTATGATTTTATAATTTTGTAAATGTTATTTATAATTTATGTGTACATTAAAATCAGAATAAAAATCCTAAGAAAATACAAAATAAAATACTTTCATATAACATACTTAGGTATAATATATGTATATATACCTATATAATTACTACTTGTATTTTATTAAGTGTACAAAACACTTCAGAAAAATTAAATAAAAATATATTTAAGTGTATAAAATTATTCTGTAAATTTATAAAATAATACACAAAATAAATAAAATTAAATCACAGAATAAAAATAGAATATTAAAATACAGAGATATATATACTTATATAGCCTATAAATGGTAACTTGTATTTTTATACCTCATAAAAATAATTAAAAATCACCATAAAATAATATATAAAATAATCAACATTTTTTATTCAATAACCAAAAATTAATAAAATCATTTATTATTTTAAATCGATTTAACAATCCTTTTTTCCAAGGAATTTTCTGGTTGGTCCACGTGGACCAACCAGAAGACTCCGTTGGTTGACCTCGGTCAACTCTCTGACCAAGGTCTGGACCCTATCAGGCATTGTTTTTTGTCCATTTTTGATGATTTTTGTAGGCCGCGCCTTTCATCGTTTGGCTTCGATTCCTTCTTGACTTTTGTTCGCCACATATTGAGGATACACGCCTGTAGCTCTCCTCTGGGATTGCAACGCCGATTCGCAAAGATACACCTCATTCTTCGGGCTACGTCACCACTTCGTCAACTCTTCAAATAGGGCCCCACGACTTCCCTTCCAACTTTGATCACTCTTCCTCCACTCTAACCTCCTCCAAGATCATCGAACCTCTTCCTGGTGACAGCATGAGGTGTTCCCACGCATCGGAGAGGTCGGAGAGGCGTCGAATCGAGCGCATCCCCTCGCCGGAGTTCTCGCTAGAGATCGCCTCCAGTGCCACCTTGGTGAGGTCCCTTCTTCCCTTTTCCTCCTCTGCTTCGCTTTTTACGTAGCTCTAGAGTAGCTAGACAGTTTCCCCGAGTTTCGCCCCCCATTATCCATCGCCTTATCTTCACATATCCTTTGGATTTCAGGTTGGCCGGCATCGAGTTCGGCGACCGACGTCGAATCACTCCCCATCACTGTCACATGTTCGTTTTACCCTCCACGGAGTCGGGGCATTTTGCCCATGACTCTTTCACATTTTTGTTGCAGGTTCGAAGCGCTAATAAGTGCCTGGGGCAATTTTGGAGCCCAACCGGAGGTAGCTCGGAGTCTCAAGCTCTGCCCGTCGCCTGGGAGAGCTCCGGTCACTCCCGGAGCTTTTTGACGCCGCCAGCACGCAGGTGGCACCTTCAGGAGCATTTTCGGCCATTTTGGAACCTCGACGAAGGTCGGAGTAGGAAGGTCTGGACGGGGAAGACTCGCCTCACCGGGAGTTCTTCCCTGTTCTTCATCCTCGACTCCCGACCGTCCGATCAAGGGCCGCCGCCCGACAGTGCAGCTGCCGTCCGATTGAGCCGTCCTCGACCGTTGATTGCGGCGTGGATCATCTAATCGCAGCCTTCCGCGCGAAGGGGTATCAGGCGCCTCCCTCCTGACACGTGGCAAGTGAATTCCCATCAGTCGTCGGATCGCACCTAGCTTGGGTATTTTGCATTTTGACCCGAGCACTTTTTGTATTTATTAAATAGTCTTAAACTTTCATCTGCAGTTCAAAAATATTTGTAATATTTAGGATTTAGCCCTCGAACTATATCTATTTGCAGTTAGGTCCCTGTCCACGTCACCTCGCGTGTCGTGCGCGTGAGGTGCGGGCATTTTGCAAGGGACCCCCTGTGGGTTGGCCTATTTCATTCCAGTCCCGAAATATTTTATTTCAGTGCATCATTTTTGGAAAAAATTGCATTCAGGCCCTCGGATTTTTAGTTAATTATAGATAGGTCCTTGCTAGTCGCGTGCCTAGCGCACCTGACTTTGGAAAGTTTGCGCCTGTACCCCTCGATGTTTTTGCTATTTGTGATTGGTCTTAGAACTTATTTAATTAGTTGTAAATTTTTGTAAAAATTGCATCTGTGCCCTGGTCTTTCTGGATATTTACATAAATGCCCCTGTAGTATTGATTTTTCTTTTTTTTTGTTTTCATTTATTTCAAGCACCTCTAAAATCATAAAAATCCACAAAAATTAGTATAAGCTCCTGTTGCATCCTAGTTTTCACGACATATTTTTCTTTTGCATTTTTATTGCATTTTATTATTTATAAAAATAAAAAAATATGCATTTTCTTTATTGTCTACATTAGAAAATAGAAAAAAATATTAAAACACATTTAAAAATTCTAAAAAATTACCTTTTATGTGTTTCTGTGTCTTTTAACTCCTATCCAAAAATCATTAAAAAATACAAAAGAAAACCCATAAAAATATAAACACCCTAAAAATCTTTATAAAATTCCTAAAAATATAATTTTGTTCTTTGAATTTTCTCTGATTTATTATCTTTCAACTAAAATTAGTTTGAGGATTTTTGAACTCTAATTAATATTTTTCATCCTCAATTTAGTTTCAACCAGCAATTTGTTCATTATTTTCCATTATTTTGGACTGTAAAACTACCAAAAAATAGGAAAAATCTAGAAATTCACAAAAATAGTAGAAAAATATAGAAATAACAAAAACATTTCATTCCCTGTATTTTGAGTGTTTTTCCCTATTTTTATCTCCCTCTTATCTTTCTTGTATTATATATTCTATATAGCTTTATATCTTATTGCAAAAAGAAAATATAAAAATATAAAATTTAAAAGAAGAAAATAGAAAATTAGAAAAATAAAAATCAAAATACAAAAATATAAATTAGAAATAAAATAAAAATTAAAAAATTAAAAAAAATAAAAGCCCACAAAAAAGTCCAAATTGGCTAAGTAGTTCACAAGGCATAGGGAATTTGACTTTCACTCAGACTGCTTTACTCTGCTTCCTGTGTTCGACCCCTACTTGCTTGCCACTACACATTCTTATTAGGGTATAATAAATTTTGATCCTTGCTCTTGATTGCTTAATTGATTGTGTGGGTTGATTGTTGATGAACGTGAAGGCCTGAGTAGTCTCCTTAGCGATACTGAGTCTGATCCGTCAGACCATTATTTAGCGGCTCCCGCTTTTCCGTTTTTCAAATGGCGCCGTTGCCGGGGAGCATCAGCTTGTAGAGTAGACTTGTGCCTTTTTACTAGCTTAGCTATTTTTGCTTATCTTATTTTATTGTATCAATAATTTTGGAACTGTCTGACATCCCTTTCTTGTTTTCTTGCGAGGGACCACTGACCGAGGAGGATCGCCTAGGGGATCCTGAGCAGCCTTGGGAGACAGAGCCGGCTATTCTATCCTAGCCGACAGGAGAGAGTAGGTGGACTTGAGAGAGAGGGAGGATAGTTAGGTTTTTATTATTTTTGGTGAGAGAGAGACATTTGATTAATTTGTAATAATACAGGTACCTTGAACTCTTGGATATTCCGGCCCAATTTCCAAGTGTTTGTTCACTTGGGGGCTCACCGTCGTTTTGTCACATTTCCATCGCCTTTTTCTTTTGTTTTCTCAGTTTTGGTTTTCTTTCTTTTGTGGAATGAGCCCTTAGTTTTTAGGATTGCTTGATCATGTAGTCTAAGGCCAAACACCTAATAACCATTGCATGCACCTATAGTCTTCTCGTTTGGACCTAGAATTAATTAATTACGAAAGTACTCAGCCTCGAAGCCGCATGCCGCTAGAGGACATTGACAGCGCTGGTAGGATCCGTTGTGGCGAACACCGATCGACATCAGAGACCGGACATAGGCTTCGTTCTGAGTACTTACCATTTGGTTCTTCACATGTAGCAATTACCTGCTTAGGACGATTTCTATGTGCATATCGACATATACATTAGGTTTATAAATTCCTGTTTTGCATCCCGCATGGAGAGAGTTGGGAGGCACTGTAAGTCTTCTATCTTTGCATTCATCATCTAGGCACAAAGGTGAGATTTCCGTCTTGGTGCCGCCTTGCATTGCTTTTCCGACCTTCTCCCTCTGTTTTTGGATCAAATAGGACTCAAAGAAAATACCAAAAATGTTAGGAGCTTGTATTGAATATACTCAAAACAAGTGATAACACAAAAAAATTAAAAAAGATTATGCTAAAATACTTGACCAAAATAAAACCGATTAATTGGACTCATTGCCTTGGGGTGAGCAAAGCCCTCATTTATTTTCAGGTTGCATAGGAAGGTTTCCTTCCCAGTGAGGTGAGCGTCGTCATAAGGAATAGAGCCCAAAATAAAGTATGTGGCTTCCTTGTGTATCGCCTGGATTTTCGAAGTATTGGCGCTTCTATCGTACGTAGACGAGTAGGGCTTGGTCGACATTGATGACTCTCTATTGTGTAGAGCATTGACCTTATCCGAAGTATCGAGCATAGGACACGCCTTCACGGGGGTGTCTGTCTCATCATCTTGCGTCCGAGTAGGTTCTCGCACGCTCACGGGTGATTCCGTTGCGAGCGAGATCCGAAATATTGGTTTCACCTATCGGCTTCCTCCCTCTATTTCTTTAGCTGAGTAGGGATGCAGGAAGGTTTACAAGGACCTTAAAAAGTCCAGACTACAGGTTACACAGGAGGAGGACAAGTATGATGAATCCACATTTTATCATCTTTATTCTATCATTTTGGCCTCAAAAACCCTGGCAAATGCTTTTAAATACCCTTAATTCCCGCATCTTAGCATTCATACATGTGCATGTAAATAGTGTATAAAATACTATTTTTAAAGCTAAAATTATAGAATAAATAAAAGAAAAGAAAAAGAATAAAATATTGTAAATATTTTATGACCCGAAACCCTAAGACCTAGGCATTTGATGACTAGGTCGACAAGGAATAAAGTAGGGGGAGATAAGAGCCAGAATACAATAAAAATACCTTTGTTTTTAATTCATTCTTTATTCATTTTGAGACCTATTTTTGGTTCCACTTTTTATACCTCAAATAAAGAAACTTTGTACATTAATGTTGTAGATAATTAAATAAATAAAAATACAAAATTTATTTCATGCAAAAATACTGTACAGATAAAAAGTTATGATCTGAATAAAAATCCAAAATACCAACTTCCCAGGCATGTATCTTGCAAATAAAAACTCGAAATGCATCAAACTCACCTTTAATTGTATATAATTTAAAAAAGCTATTTAATGAAGGTGGTTCGCATTTGTCGGAGCTACGGTTTGAAAGTTGAGTTTTGGACCCCTATTGTATACTTGTACAGAATAAAATATTCATTTTATTATTTGGTCATTATTTTCATAATTTTATTTTTTTTATAATTTTGTAAATATTATTTACAAAAATTGTGTATATTAAAATCAGAATAAAAGACTCAAAGAAAACACATAATAAAATACTTGTATAAATAGCATACCTAGGTATAATACCTATACATATACCTATAGAATTACTATTTATATTTTATTAAGTGTACAAAATACCTCAGAAAAATGAAATAAAAATATATTTATCTATATAAAAATACTTTATAAAATTATAAAATAACAAACAAAAATAAATAAATTAAATATAAAAAATAAAAATAAAATAATAAAATATATAGATATATATACCTATATAGGGCATAAAAGGTAACTTGTAATTATATACCTCATAAAAATAAATAAAAATCACCATAAAATTCTTTATAAAAAAGAAACATTTTTTATTTTATAACCTAAAATTAATAAATTCATTTACTATTTTATTTTGATTTTACAAATAATTTTCGCCTGTAATTTCCTGGTTGGTCCACGTGGACCAACCAGGAGCGGTCAAGTGTTGACCTTGGTCAACTACCTGACCGAGGTCTGCCACCTTCTGACAGCGGATTTTTTTCCTTATTTCACCCAATTTCCAAGCTGAATCCCTTCGTCTTCTTCCCTCTATTCCTTCTTGGGAATTCTTCCTTGGTCTTCACTTAGCCATGCCATACCTTCAGATCACGCAAAATCTCCATCATTTGCGCGTAGCCCTCGCTTGAAGAAGACTCCACCACCATGTTTATAATCGACCCGCCACCTTCGAGCTCCATTTTGAACCCTTCTTGGCCACCAATCCTCCTCCCTATTGCGCCCTTCACGTTGTTGGAGGTGACAGCTCCTCAACCGTACCCTCAGGCGAGTCGAGGAAGCCTCGAATCGGCTCCACCATCTCCGCCGACCTCCGGCGTCGAGGTTCCCTCTCCTCTGGTTCCGACCATCGAGGTATACCCCTTTTCCCCCTTTTTCTTTTCGCTTTTTATTTCCCTTAGCCGTAGGATCATTTTCCCCCAATCATCTTCGATATCTATCCATCGAATCGTCGTCCATCGATCATCGCCGGAGCGCTCCTCCGGCCAAAGATCCTCCATCTTCCATAGACCATCTCTGACGCCTATTCCACCGTCGCGTGGTCCAGGCACTTTGCCCTGGTCCCCTTCACCCCTTTTTGCAGGTCAAGGCACAGTCAACGCACCTGGGGACCATTTTGAAGCGTTCGCCGGAGCTACCTGGAACTCCAAGCTCCGCCGCCCTCGCCCAAGCACCTCCGACCTTCTCCAACGACGTTGAGTACCCCAGCACGTAGAGGGACCTTCCAGGAGCACGCCCATCCGTTCTTCACGCTTCCAGACCGCCGGAGACCTGAGATTGAGCTCGAGGAAGTTCGCCTCACCGGCGTTCTTCCCTGTTCTTCCCCTTAGCTTCTCTGTCGTTCGATCGGGCCATCGCTCCAGTTCTGATCTAAGCCGTTGGATCGCGTCGTGCCACCACCGTCAGATCTTCGGCCGAAGATCTAATCTCCACCATCCAGCGTGAACCGTCATCGTGCAACCTCGAAGCGCTACGTGTCAAGTGGGCGCTCCACAGCTGTTCGATCACGCTCGAGGAATTTAGGCGTGGGTATTTTGCACCTACACCCTCGCCAATTTTGCATTTTATTTTTAGTCCAAAAACTTTTATTTGTAGTTTAAATATTTCTGTAATATTTGCATCCAGATCCCCATAGGTTTTATATTTGCACTTAGGTCCAGTCCACGTCACCTCACGTGACCCGTGCACGTGGGGTGGTGGGTATTTTGCATGGACCCCCTGGGGGTTTGTCTATTTCAGTTTAGTCCATGAACTTTTTAATTAAGTTGTAATATTTTAGTGAAATTGCATCTGAGCCCCTGGAACTTTGTAAAATTGCAAAAATACCCCTGCCAGGTCACGTGCCCAATGCGCGTAAGTGATGACACGCCTGGAAACTCGGGTAAAAAGGTCGTCTAGGGTCGTTGCGACCCAAGTCACCAAGCGTGGTCGATCGAGAAAAATAGACCACCAAATAAGATAAAAATCAATCAAAATCAAAGAGCAGTCTCGCTATTAGATTAACCCGGTATAGCGACCAGGGTCGAACACAAGGAGCAATGGATGGCCTTGCGGCCTACGAAGTAGTCTCAAAAAGGAAATAAAATAAAAGAAACTCTTTTTAGTGGATTTTTAATTTTTACAAATTTTTTTGGATTTTTAATTAATAAAGAAAATAAGGATACAAGTAAAACAACCAACTTCAAGCAATTATTTATCTATTCAAAAATCACCAAAAAATCAAAATAAAAATGTTTTTATGCATTTTATGTTTTTTACTATTTTTGGTTAATTTTTGGTATTTTTCTGTTTTTATTTAATTTTCTAAAAATGAAACAAGGCAGGGAAATGAAGGCACTGTCAAGCCAGGAGAAAGGCAAATTTAAAATGCAAAAAGGCCTTCTAACTCCTAGAGGTAATTTTCCTGTAAAGAAGAAGATACAAGGAAAATTTGGGCACTGAAATTATTATTTTTGGATTTTCAAATTAATTATTAGAATTTTTAGGAGGTTTTTACTAGTTTGTAATTTTTATGAGTTTTATATAATGAAAAATGACCAAAATTGGTCAGAAAATCAAACAAGACAAAATACACAGTAGCTAATTTGTTTGCAATTTTTAGATGATTTTTAATATTTTTTGTGATTTATCAAGTCAGACAGTAAAGAAAAAGGTTGTTTTTTTAATTTTTAAAAATAGCAAATAAAAGCAAAAATGTCTCCAAAAATTCTAGAAAATTTTACAACATGGCAGGAGCCATGTTTCCAATTTTCATTGAATTTGGAGTGAGTTTGATATTTTATTCAAAATCAAAACCTAGGTATAGTGCACAGGGACCTGTATGTAAATACCCGAAGTTCTAGGGGGTCCGGTGCAAAAATCCCAAGAAGTCGCGCACGAGGCGCGCGTCTGGGGCACACAAGGACCTAATTGCAATAAAAGTAAAGTTCTCGGACTAATTAGTAACATGTACCAAAAGTCTGAGGGTCTTACTGTAAAATACCCAAAAATATAACGCACATGCACAAATTCAACACGCATAGGGGTATAAATGCAATTATCTAAAACATTTCATTCATTCAGTAACAACCCAGAACTACAGAGCTAAACATGCAAATAACCCATCAAAACACGTGTCGACGCACGTGATATACTACGCACAGGGGTATACATGTCAATAGCAGAAAAGGCAAGGTCCAAAGTGCAAAAGTACCGACATAAAAACAACTGACTATGATATTTACAGGACTAAATACGAAATAAAGTAAACAGGGGGGCCTAAGGGAATATTTACCCTTTATTAAATAGGCCGTCGGATGGGCGCCACGTGTGTTGATCGATGGCTGAGAAAGGGTGGCGCCCAACGCTGGAATCCTCATCCTGATCGAGCAGCTGTGGCCTCGCCACGTGTAGGATCAGGCGGCTGAGCTCTGGCGTGGTAAAACCTCACTAATCGGACGGTGCGGATCGCTCCTCCAAGGATCTGACGCTGATGGTGGCTCCTCAGATGAACGGCTGAGATGCGAACTGGAGGTCGAAGGGGATCCGACGGTATCTGGAGGTCGAGGAAGAACTGATGATGGCCGGAGACCTTCGCCGGCCCACTGCGCGCGCTCCCGACCTCCTCGCGAGACTCTGATGATCGGAGAAGAAGCTCTGTGGGCTCCCGCATCGAATGGCAGCCTCCGATGACTCGATGGAGCTCTGGGGAGCTCCGGCGAGGTCGGCGGAGGGGAAGCTCCTGGGCTCGAGTTAGAGGACCTCAGACAGTCCTCTTTGTACCTGCGAAAGGGCACCAGAAGACTCGCGGGTCGAGGGCAAAGTGCCTTGACCCTGTGAGAGGGGGTGACGGTGATCGGTGAGGCAGGGCGGTCGAGCTCCGGCGAGGGGTAGACGGTGGAGCTCGAAACCCCAGCTCATGTGCGAGCTGGGTTGAATGGAATGGCGGAGAACGTGCGGAAGGATAGGCGAACGTGATGGAAGGGTCCGATGATCGAGGCGAAGGTGGGGGTGATCGGAATCGACGATGAACAACGACGGCGAGATTTGGGCGAAACTAGAAATTAACGAAAAGGAAAGGAAACTAGGGGTACCTGGGTGGACGAGTCGACTGTGGATGAGCTGGGCTAGCTCTGGGTCGTCGCCTCGCGGGTCGTCGAGGCCCGAGGCTCAAGCTCCTGCTTCAGGCGGAGCAAGCTCGCCGGATCTGAGGTCCGGTCACCTTCACCTCTCTTCGACACCACCAGCGGAGAGCTGTCACCTCAGGGAAGGCAGTGGAGGTCATGGGAATGAAAGGTGGGGAGCCAAAGATAAGAAAATGGGTGGCGGAGCTCGGTTCTTATATGGTGGAAGGTCCGGGAAGAAAGGCTCGGGTCCGGCTCGATTGAGCACGGACCCCTAGGCACGATGTCGGGCGAGGTTCCCGGATGCTTGGGGTGCAATTAGGACCCTGGGTTTGGGTGCCTGGAGATCAGATCGAGCGTGGAATAAATGGGGAAGTCAGGTCGGTCACTCAAGATCCGTGGGAGGTGGTCCACAGGGGGGAGTTGACCGGGGGGTCAACATTCCCCCGTGGACCAATGAGAAGCAGCCACGTCAAAAAGATTTATAAAATCAATTAAAAATAGGAAATGGCTGAATTATTAAAACTCAAAAACAAAAAATGTTATTTTATTTTTTTCTATTTTTTGGTGATTTTTAATTGATTTTTCAAAATAAAAATAGGGTATTTACATAATAGGGCTATATATAGGTATATGTACAATATAGGATTTTTATTTTTTATTTTTAATTAGTTATTTTTCTACATTTTTATTCCCATTTTTTATTTTATTTATTTATAGTATAAAATTAGGAATAAAAGGGTATTTTTATTTTATTTTTATTATTTTTATACAAAGGTGAAATAGATATAAACATCTATGTACATGGTATATTTACAAGGTTATTTTTTATTTTTAATTTTGTTCTTCTTATTTTGTTTTTGTTATTTTTATTTTATTTATTTACAACATAAAAGATAAAATATATACAAATTTTTTGGAATTTTAATTTATTTATTTATAAGGTGAAATACATATAAAGGTGGTTGTATATACATGATGAATATATACAAAAGTGACTCTTTTTATTTTCTTTTTAATTTTTCTATTTTTGTTTTGATTTTATATTTATAAATATATACAAAATATACAAGCCACTTTTATTCTAATTTTAGAGGAAAATCTATTTATTTATTTACAGGTCTATTTACATACATGAGCCCCTATCTCCCTCTACTTTGGCTTTTATGCGGTCATGCCTATGCTAAGCCCTCCCTTGGGTTAGGTTGCTCAATATTTATTCTAAATATTTCTTCTTTTTCTTTTTAATCTTTATTCTTTTATTTTTGCACAAAAACATGCTAATTATTAGTTTTTACATAATGCATGCTTTTGGTAATTATTTGTATTTACACATATCTACATGCATTTGCAAAGGTTTTTGTAGATAAAATATAAGAATAAAGAGTGATGAATGAGTATTCATCAGTAAGTTTGGACATTTTGCAGCGAACCCCTCCGGGTTTGGGTATTAATTTTTAGTCCAGAAAATTATGTTTAACGTTATATAATTTTGGAAAAATTGCAAGTAGGCCCTTGGACTTCTGTGTATTTACATCTATGCCCCTACTAGTGTTGTATTTTTACTTGGATGTTTGTATTTATTTCATGCATCATTTTAACTCGAAAAATTACCAAAAAATACCATAGGCTCTTGTTGCATTGTAGTTTAAAGCCATTTTTTTAGTTTATATTTTTAATGCATTTTCGTATTTATTAAAAATCAAAAACATGCATTTTCAGCACTGTTTGCATTAGAAAATACATAAAAATTATAATAAGTCTTGAGAAATTCCAAAAAATCATATTTTGTCTGTTTTAACCTATTTTATTTTTTGACCAAAAATTCCTAAAAATTATATAAGAAAACCCCTAAAATAGCAAAATTCTCAAAATCTTCATAAAAAATTAAAAAATTCACAAAAACTTTAAAAATTGTGTTTCCTATCTCTGAAATTTCCTTATCCTATTATCTATCTATAAAAATTAATTTAAAAAATTTTCACTCCTATTTGCTATTTTATTTCTATATTTTTGTCTTGTATATATATTGTATTCACTATTTCCTAGTATTTTTGACTTTAAAAACACCAAAAAATTAAGAAAAATGTAGAAAATCACAAAAACATTAAAAAAATATAAAAAGCCAAAAAAGATTTTATTTCCTGTATTTTGAGCATTTTCCCTTATTCTTATCCCTCTCTTATCTCTAGTGTACATATATATTCCTTATATACATTATAGCTTTTTTAAAAGAAAAAGAAAATATAAAAAAATACAAAATATAAAAAGAAAATACAAAATCAGTAAATTAAAAATCAAAATATGAAAATATAAAATCAAAAATTAAATTTAATATATATATAAATAAAAACCCACAAAAATTTGCACATTTATAGGCATTTGCTCACTTTCACATTTATCTTGTGCACTCCTGCCTTGTTCTATCTTGTTTGCTCCATGAGTTTGACACTCTACACACTTGCACTATGCACATATTGTAGAGTTATAATAAATTTTACCTCCACCTTGCTTCTCATTGTTTGATTGATACAATGGGTTAATTATTGATTGATACGGGTTTCGTGAGCGGTCGCTCAGCGACACTGTGGTCCCGCCTTGTGTGGACTATTTTGACCCTCGCATTTCCCATGTTATCAAATGGCGTCGTTGCCGGGGAGCAACAACGCATAGAGCATTCTTTTGTGATTGATTGTGGATAATTACCAATCCTTTTACCTATTTGTTTGATTATATTGCTTGACTGGTCTAATCACCCTTTTTGTTGGATTTTGTGCGAGTTACCGCCAAGCGAGGGAAGCGCTCCATCCTAGGTGCTTGGGCACCCACGTGAAGGATCGCTTAGCACCAAAGAGAACTTAGAGGCTTGAGAAGACCATCATTTCTTGTAGAATTTTTGTAGTTTAAACATTTGTAATTTGAAGTGAGAGAGAGACTTAATTTGTAATAACTTGGACTCTCTAGGACACTCGGGCCTAATTTCCAAGTGTTTCTTCACTTGGGGGCTTACCGCGGTTTTGTGTTTTTTGCGGCTTTCTCGCTTTTATTTCTATTTGTTTCACGAGGATTTAGCCCCTAGACATAGGAATTTCTGTTGACTGTGATGACTTAAGAAGCTAAGGCCCAATCCCTAATATCTTGCCTGCACCTATAGATCATAATTGGACTTCGCTAAAAATCAACTGAAAAAGCTATTGACTTGGACTAGAGACCACGTGTCGAGAGGAGTCGTATACACTACGTGCAGGATCCACTGTGGTGGACACCGATCGGCTCCCAAGACCGGACCCCGATCTCTCTTTCTAGTCATAGCTACTGGTTCTTCACGTTAATAGAAGTTACTCATCTTAGGGTGATTTCCTCGTACATGCATTTAGGTAGTTTTATTTGTTGTCTTTAATTTATGCGCGGATCACTTTACATGTAGAGTGCTGGCGGAAAGGTATGCATCTCTATCCATGCATACATCATAGTTTTTGACCGTGCATCGTCTTTTCTGCTTTCCTCCCCCAGTTTTATTGGACCTTAAATAACAAGGAAATTGGAAAATTCGTTAGACGGTGATTGCTAGAAAATTACATAAAAAGTGAAAACAATAAAATTGGGACTGCTAATACAAACTTGACCTTAAAACTCATCCCATCAAAAATTCTACCTTGGGGAGAGTAACCCCCTCTTTGTTTGATTTATCTGCTGCGAGAGAGTGACCCGACACTAGGATAGAGCCATACTTAAAATTTTGGTTGACTATTGATCGTGGTTAGTCGTTCTCCAGTGAGGATCTCTCCGGTAACCGGTAAAGCAGACCGTGACGTCCTTAGCAGATTGAATTTGCAGGAACAACCGGGGTACGGTCCGTAATTCATACTGGCTGGGAAAGATCTAACGTGGATCGAGACAGTCGGCTAGGAAAGTAGGGTACCTAACAGCTCGTTCTAACACTCTGATAGATTGAATGATCACCTAATAAAATTTGACAAGATAACAGACCAAACTTTCACGGTCATCAGCTCAAGAGTTGTGTAGGTGAATTGGGGGTTTGATTGAACATCTTGTTTGCATTCCAGATCTCATCCGCCTTTCTCTAGATCAAGATGATGGGAAGAAGATCCCTTGGGCCACGTCTGGTGGCACCACTATCGAGCACTCCTCCTTTTTCATCTAGGTCGGCTTCGGGGAGTCCAGACCCACTCTCTGAGCCTGAGTTTACGTCCATCCTGTTCCCCCTCGACCGCCCTTCTTCTTCTATCAGTCCAGTGGTGTCAGAATTTAGTGCAAAACAGAGTTCAGAACATTTGATGGCACCTGAGATGGATTCTTTTGATTTTGCAGAAACACCAGAAATGGAAGGCAGAGAGGAACACCCAGATGAGCAGAGACCGCCTCCATACATATATGATCAGGCTACCATCAACAATTCACTGCTAGCCTCCCTGGAAACCATGCAGCGATAGATCAGAGACCAGGGAGTGGTCATGGGTGAAATCATGAGGGATATGTGTGATGGACGAGAAGACCGAAATGGGCGCGATGATATACCAGACGAAGAACCTAACCATGAGAGGCTGACTCTGAGGACCATGAGGCAATTGCACAACCCTGGTGCAACCCTCACACACCGATGGATCCGACTTCCTCCCATCTATGGTGACTTTGAGCTTCGCCCACACACCATTTAGCTACTGCCCAAGTTTCACGGGCTGGCCACTGAAGAACCTCACCTCCATCTGCAAGAGTTCGAAATGATATGCAGTACGATCCATGACAGGTTCGTGACTGAGGATACCATCAAAATGATTGCCTTCCTGTTCTCCTTGGTTGATAGAGCCGTTTATTGGCTTAAACATTTGGGGAGGTACATCGACACTTGGGAGCAACTCTGGACTAAGTACCTGAACAAGTACTATCCACTCGACCGGATAAATGCAGCGAGAGCAATGATCAGCAATTTCACAATGATCCCCAACGAACAATTCCATGAAGTGTGGGATCGCTTTAGAGAGCTCATTGACTGATGTCCTCACCATGAAATATCACAACCCAATCTGGTGCAAAGTTTCTTTTGCGGGTTAACATCGAAGCTGCAGGGGCTTGTAAACCCCTCGTGTGGGGGATCTTATTTCTCCAAGGATGCAGATGCGGTCTGGGCCATCTATGAGCAGATGGCAGAAAATTCTACAGTGATGTCCCAGGGCCGCATCTACACAAACTGCAAGGTCCCGCCACAAGCTACTTCTTACCATCGCATTACCAGGATCGATGCTGGGAACTGTACTTCGTTAGCAGCAGCACAAGAGGAATCATCAGATGCCGATATGGGCATAATCAGTGAAAAATTGGACTACATCAAGATTTTGGAGAAGAAGCAAGGCCAAGGTCTGGCAAAGATAGACCAGTTGGCTAAGACCATGAGTGACCTGAAGACTCACATCTTGAGTATTCAGGAGGCACAATCATCTTCACATCCGCCTCCCAGGTCACTGGCTGACTCCAGAGACAGATGTTCTACCCCACCACCTCCCACATACCGCCAAGTTCACCATGTCCAGGAGGTACATGTACAGCAGTTGCCGCACTATTCACAGCAACCACCATCTCAGGACACTCAGATGGCGGTCTATCAGCTGGATCAGCCTTTGGCAGTACTACCACCTCCACCCTTCGAGCAAGAGTCGTTGATGGAAGTCAACGGGATATGATACCACCGGTACCCCCAGAAGCCTGGGATTCGTCGTGATCACCCAGGATTCCGCTGGTCCACCGGAGGTGCCTCATCCCAGCAGCAGCCTCCAGCTCAGAGCAATCAGAGTAGCCAACACCAGCAGCCCTAGTACTCCCAACAACAGCAGCAAAATTACCAGCAGAATCCTCGTCACGCCTATCAAGGACAGCAGTGGAGGCAGCGGCAGCAGCCTTTTCAACCGCACTACTCCCAGCCTCACCAGCATCCTCAGTTCCAATAAGGGAACACTCCCGGTTCTTCCACACCCGTCTTGGAGAACCCAGCACTTGATGATCTCGCCTGCTTGCTCTCCGAACAACAAGCATCCTTTCAGCGAGAAATGGATGAGTTCCGGCAGGAGATGAGGGAGATAATCAAAGGGAAAGCCGCCATACCTGCACAGAGCGAGCCGAACCCAAATAACATGAAGAGAAAGTCTGAGCAGGTACAGTCTACCGAAGATACCACTCCTAGTGCTTATTGGAATAACCTGCATTATATATTTGATACTCACTTAGTGTCACTTAGGAGCATTAGGGAACCAACCGGCAGCGGCTCATCTGAGGGACAACACAATGGAGATTCTAGAGCCCCAGATGAGGAGAGAGACGGTGCTGATGCTGCTAACAACAATGATGATGATGACGGTGGAGCTGATGCCACCAAGGATGACCTTCCATACGACGGTGCTGAGGCCGTCGTGATACCTAATGTAGACAGTGGTGCTTAGACCACCATTTTTTATGATGAGCCAGAGCGTGGTGCTGAGGCCGCAAAGGAGAATCTTTTAGGTGGTGATGATGCCCCCATTTTGAGTCCGTCTATATTCCAACCGTCTATTTTGCCATTCTCTGTATCCCTGGACACCAGGAAAAAGACCAAAAATGAATAAAGGAAAGGTTTCTCCATCAATTCCAAGTCCATGTGTGTTGAATGATGATGTTTTCATGGATTTCAGTCCTTCACAGGGCTTGAAACCTTCTCCCAACCCTCTGTCTGAGGAGGGGCCCTCCATCCCCTTCCCTCAAGCACTCTGCTCGGTGAAGGGGAATAAAACAGAATATCCCAAAAAGAAGGAACAGTTAGAGTTCAGCCAGTAGATGATAGACAGATTTCAGATACGGCTGACTCTACTTTTCCAAAAAAATCTGAGAGAAAAGACCATCATATGTAGGAGGAGGCGGAACAACAGAGAAGAGATCCATGTGCTCACCCATGCCACATGTTGTGCCATTCAGAGCCAGTTTCCAGCCAAACAACCGGATGCAGGAGCTCCATATGTCAGATGCTAGATTAGTGAGCAGCCATTCGATCATACTCTATTAGACAGCGGCTCTTCTATCAACCTCCTTCCGAAAGCCTTACTCGACCGATTCGAGTTCGGCCCGCTCCTTCAGAGTCGAACAGTCCTTCAGTTTGCTGATAGGTCTATCAAGAGGCCAAAGGGGTTGTTGAGAGACGTGGTCATCACCATTCAGGGCCTGAAATTCCCCGTGGACTTTGTTGTATTGGATATGGAGATCCCTGAGTTAGTGACCGATACCCCCATCATCAGCCTGCTCAGAGCCATGTAGTGACACAATGCAGCTGACATATGCAGAGTTAGACATCCACCAAAAGTGTGATTTTGTGATGACAGATGATGAAACAGTTTGGGAAGACCTAGAAGCATGAGCCCTCGCCTTGTCTGCAGACTCAGAGTATATACCTTTTACGGCAGACGAGAGTTCGGAGAGCACACCCTTGGTAGATGAGACGATTGAGGTTGACAGTTGTGTGATGAGTGGAGACACTGATGTTTGTTCAGATCCAGATCCCTTGGAGGCAGACTTTGATTGGAAGGACTTTGATACATATTTGTGATTTACACGAAATGCACGGGGTCTAAATTAGTGTCTCACACAAGGCGGAGACAATCGTCGCTGTGGCGATCCTCGAATGAATCTCATATAAAATCAACAATTAACCCACACTATAGATATCAAGAAATGACAAGCAAATGGTGGAGCTAAAATTTATTTTTAACTCGACAAACAAGGTGTATAGAAAGCAAGTACATAGAGAGTTCGAACACAGGGAGCAAGGCAGCGTAGATCAAACAGGTGTGTGTGTGTGTGTGTGTGTGTGTGTGTGTGTGTGAAAGTGATGTGTTGTCTACACTATGCAATGCAAATTTGTGTGGGTTTTTTATTTTAAATTTTTTTAATTTCAAATTTTTAATTTTGTATTTTGATTTTTAATTTAGTGATTTTTTTATTTTTAATTTTTATATTTTTTTTCAATATTAGAATATATAAACTATGTAATAAAAGAGGTGCATAATGTTTATAAAAATATGCAAAAATGCTCAAAAATTCAGAAATAAAATATTTTTGGTATTTTTATGATTTTTACTGTTTTTGTGATTTTTGGGTATTTTTTAGAATATTTTTGAAATTTTTAAAAGACAAAATAAAGGAAAACAGGGAATTAATCACTGGCTGGAGGTAAAATAAGAGTGAAAAATATCAAACAGCCACAAAATTTTTCAAACTAATTTTAAAATAAAGAGAATAAAATAAGAAGCCTATAGGGATTGAGTTTATATTTTTTGGAGTTTTCTTTAATTTTTTATATTTTTTGAAGTTTTTAGGTATTTTCGAATTTTTAAAGTTTTCTTTTGAATTTTTTAGTGATTTTTGGATTGACACTCAAATAGACTAAAATAGACAATAGGTAATTTTTTTGGAATTTTTCTAGGTGTTTTAATATTTTTTTGGTATTTTCTAAGTTAGACAGTACTGAAATGGCATGTTATTGATTTTTAATAAATATAAAAATGCGACAAAAAAAATACAAAAATATAGCGTGCAAGTGCAAGTTGACAGGAGCTTAAGTTAATCTTTTGGTAATTTTTGGAGTTAATATGATGCCTTAAATAAATGAATTAGGCAAGCAAAAATATGTAGCCTGACAAGGGTATAACTACAAATAGACAAAAATCCAGGGGCTTTCAGGCAATTTTCACACAAAAATAATAACTGTAAATGCAATTTAATGGACCAATTATAAAATCTCAGACCCGCAGGGGTATATTCGCAAAAACACCAGGAAGCACGTGCTAGATCACGCGCACCTAGCAGGGGCACAGTTGTAATTTATGAAACGTGAGGGGCAAGTTTGCAAAATTCCCAGAAATTTTTTATACTACAGTCAAAATGTTTTAGGACTAAAACTAGATAGAAGAAAATCCTGGGGCTCTCTTGCAAAATGCCCAGACGCACGTGACAAACACGTGCGCCAGGCGAGGACCTGTCTGTAAAATCCTAAAACCGGAGAGGGTAAGGCGCAAATATTACAAGTATTTTTAACTGCAGATAAATGTTTGCGATTTATTTATTAAATACAAAAATGCGTGAGGGGTTTAGCGCAAAATACCCTCATTGGATCGATCGGACGGCTGATGGTTTTGATATGCCACGTGTCGAGATCCTGACGGTTTGCTTCTGCTCGCGATCGAACGGCGCTCCTTTGTCCACTTAAGCCACGTGTCAGCACTGAGGAACCCGATGACGGTTCGACGCGAGCGGCTCAGATTAGAAGATCGGCGTAGGATCCACGGATGAGGTGCTCCAGATCCAACGGTCAAAGGAGGGGTTGGATGAACAGACACGATCGGACGACGCTGGGTGCTGGAGGACGAACTGCAGATGAAATCGCCGATGGCGAGTTTGGAATCGAGCCCTCTCCTTCCTCCGGTCACCCTGAGCCCTACTGACGGGCGCTGCGTGCTCCTACAAGTTCTCTCTACACCCTGGTGGCGTCAAAATAGGCCGGCACCCCCCAGGAGCAACCCCACGACATCGAGGGAGGTGGAGAGCTCCAGGTGGTTCGGCGATCTCCAAAATCGCCTCCAGGCAAGCCTCTTTGTTCCTGTCACCTGCACAAAACGAGTTAAGGGAGGCGAGGGCAAAATGCCTCGCCTCACCTAGTAGTGATAGGCGGTATAGTGCGAAGAGGGAGGAGCTCACCGGAGCTAGCTCCGGTGAGGTGGACGGCGAAGGCGAATGGAATGATATCGGTCAAAGATTAAAGAGGGATTAGATTCCTAAGGCTACTGGAAATAACAACGAGCAAAAAAAATTGAACAAAAAGGCAGACCTCAAGGGAGAACACCTGAGGTTGGACCTCACGGCGGCGCAGCCGCCGGAGATGATGGAACTCGCCGCTAGGGCGCGAGTTACACCTCAACGAGCTCCTGGGATCAACCCCCTGTCACCGGGGACCCAGGCAATCCTCGGAGGTCTCGGCCTTGGACCAGAAGCTGTTCCCAGATCAATGGATGTGGCATGGGTTTTTGAATAGAGTGGTCGATGGGCGAGGAAAACGAGGTGGCAGTGGGTGTTGCGATGATCCGCGACCCAAGATGAAGCTTGGGCGTGAATCCTTGATGCAAGGGCTGCAAAAGTTGTGAAGGGTGTATCATGTTTTGGTGAAAGGGGTATCCTCGAAAAAAGGTTGAAGACGGGGTCAAACGCATTCTGACACAGCTACGGGAGTAGGACCAGGGAGTTGACCCGAGGTCAATTCTCCAGGTCCCCTGGTTGGTCCACGTGGACCAACCAGGAAAAACTCCTGGAAAAAGATTTAAAAATTTTATTAAAAATAATAAATGACTTATTTAATTTTAGGTTATTAAATAAAAAATGTTTATTATTTTATATAGTATTTTATTTGATTTTTAATTATTTTTATGGAATATATTTTTACAAGTTTACTTTTATACCCCTTATAGGTATATTACCTATATATTTTATTCTTTTATTTTTATTTTGTGTATTTTAATTTTATTATTTTTATTTAGTATTTTATAAAATTACAATATACTTTTATACACTCAAATATATTTTTGTTTTATTTTTCTGAATTGTTTTGTATATTAAATAAAAAATAAGTATACTTTATATAGGTATAGGTATAGGTATAATACCTATGTAGTAAATATACATGTATTTTTATTTTGTATTTTATTTAGATTTTTATTCTGATTTTAATGTACATAATTATTATAAATAATATTTACAACATTATAAAAATATAAAATATAAAAATAATGAATAAATAATAAATTGAATATTTTAATCAGTACAACTGTACAATGTGGGTCCAAAACTCAACTTTCAAACTGTAGCTCTGCCAAATGCAAAACCACCGCTATTAAATAGCTTATTTTATTCTATATACAATAAAAGGTGATTCTGCTGCATTTGGAGTTTTCATTTGTGAGATACGGGTCTGGGAAGTTGGGATTCTGGAATTTTATTCAGACCATAACTTCTTATCTGTACATTATTTTTTCAGTGAAATCAATTTTGTATTTTTGTTTATTTAATTATCTACAACTTTCATGTATAAAGTTTCTTTATTTGATGTATAAAAAGTGGAACCAAAAATAGGTCCCCAAAATAAATAAAGAATGAATTAAAAAGTATAGGTATTTGACCCTTATCTCCCCCTACTTTGTTCCTTGTCGACCTATTCATCAAGATGCCTAGGTCTCGGGATTTCGGGTCATAAAATATTTAAAATATTTTATTCTTTTTCTTTTCTTTTATTTATTCTATAATTTTGGCTTTAATTACAGTAATTTACATACTATTTACAGGTACATGCATGAATGCTAATATGCTCTATTTAATGATATTTACAGGCATTTGCTAGGGTTTTTGAGGCCAAAATGATAGCATAAAGATGATGAAATGCGGATTCATCATCCCCCTATACTTTACCTTTGCTAGTCCCTAGCAAACACTTATGCAATAAGTGCAAAAGAAAAAGAAAGAAAAGAAAAAGAAGAAATTTGGATTTAATTTGATTATCAAACTTGTCTTCATAAAATCAAAGTTTGGAGCTTAAGTCGACCTTTGGAATTTTAGTGTGGGCGGAACCTTAATGAGAACCGAATTTGAAATCCAACAGTCCCTGAGAATCCTCAAAACTCTGCTCAAGTCTCCTCAACGCAAACCCTTACAACTATGAATCTGACTCGTACAGTGTAAGTGATAGTGGCTCTCCCCAACTAGAATGGCAAAGAAACTGACTTCTCCAGTACGACAACCCAATGATTCCCCAATCCAATAACTCCATCCTCGAGGAGCGGGGTATTCCCTTCTAAGTTCAAGTGGCAACCAGCTCAAGAGGAGGGGTTGAAGAGAGGAATGGACGGTAGCCAGTGTAGCTACCTATCCTGGGATACAAGACTAGTGTAGTCAAGTCTTCCAGCTGCAGGCTCACATATTTGACTTTGGAACTCAAGCTTTCTTATTGGCTTTACAACATTTGTACATACTTTGCAAGCTTTTTATTTTTGTACATGCCTGAACATTTTTTTTTAATATTATTCACAGCAGCATTTACATAAGGAGTTTTTCCTCTTGAGCCAGTAGACTATCTCTCTTTTGAAGCTTTATTGCAACCCACAGCCTCCTGTCTTTAGACTTCCTTGTCACTGGACGGGTTGGGGTGCACTTCCCTCCCTAGAGGAGGACAAATGTTTCCACTTGTGTGCGTCTCATACCGGCAAATCCAATCCCCTCACCACTCCAACTGAGTTGAGCCATGTGAAAGGTGCAAGTGTCCAAGTTAGGTCATTATCAACAAGAGTCGTGTGTATGCTCCGAAATACTCTACTTAGGCAGTCAAGAATCCATTGAACCAAGTCTCGTGATCCTCAAAGAATTAAGTCAACTAGACCTGAAGTACCTCAAACCCAGTTCCTATAAGGTTCCTGTTATTAGGTAGATTTTAAGGTCCTATCAAGATCCAATCTCCGGATTTTACTTAGACTCGTTCAAATATCAAACTCAGTCCGAAAAATGCTCATGCTATGCAAATGTGATGCAGAATGCAGAAAATATTTTTTTGTGATGCAATTTTCAAAGATTTTGAAATTTTTATGGATTTTTGAAAACATGATGATGATGCATATGCATTTTTTTGTATTTTTCAAAAAGATTTTTCAAATGTTTTTGGATTTTAATTTTGCAAATGTTTTTAAGATTTTTGAAAATAAAAAGTTTTGGCTAAAAACTAGGTTAAAATATGTACACGGGAGTGCTTCTTATATATACAAGAAATGGATTTTAAGAATTTATAAAGGCAAGTGATCAATTTTATACATATATAATGGATTTTAGGTGTGATGTCTGTATTCCTCAAACTTATTTGACACAGGTTTTTCAAACAATTTTGAAAACTATAGTCCAAAATAATTTTTACAAACAATTTTACAAACATGTACACACATTTGAAAATCATTTTGCAAAGGTTTTCAAACATTATATATAAATTTTTCAAAATATTTTTGCAACCATTTTTCAAACCATTTGCAAATCATTTTTCAAACATTTTATTTCACATAAAGAAAAGAAATTTTACAAATCACACATTTTTACAAAGGTTGAAAACATGTAACAAAATATTTTCAAAATAGTTTTCAATAGATGTTCACAAAGATTTTCAAACTATTTTTCAAACATTTTGCAAAAAACATTTTCACCTGATTTATTAATCAGTATATACAAAAAAGAATTTGAGGAACAATAACAACTTTTTATTAAGGTTTTTAATGAATTTTAAAGAATTTTTAGCCATATTATTAAGAAAATACGAAAGTACGAGTTATGGCTAAAGTATATACGCAGTATATGCAACCCCCCTATACTGAGCTTGAGTTATGTCCTCATAGGTCAGAGAGAAAAGAGAAGACATAACTCGTACTAAGTATAGACAAGTCTAAAGAATAAAGAACTAATGAATGAATCAACGAATGAGAAGCTGACCGTCCCCCCTATACTTAGGATCAAATAATCCTAAGTATAGCAGACTGTACACAACGCAGGGAGGGTCAAGGGTGGGAAAGAACATATCGTACTCAGATTGCCTCGCCCTATACTTAGGGTAAGATATCCCTAAATATAGACAAGAAGAGGAGACAATGGAGAGGATCAAAGAAAATGAAAGAACAACTCGGGGTGCACACCCCCCTATACTTAGGACAAAGTACGTCCTAAGTATGGAAAACTGTCTACAAGGGCAACACCTTTTTGATAGATACAGAAACTAGAAAAGGAAAAGAAGAAAAGACGAAAAGACGAAAAGATGAGAGATCGTGAGGATGTACATGTCACTCCCCCTATACTTAGGGTAAAAGAAGCCCTAAGTATAGGCAACAACAGGAGTGATTACACAGAAAAAAGAAAGAACACTCGGCTCGTTCACCCCCCTATACTTAGGACAAAGTACATCCTAAGCAAGGCAAACACGAGAATGGGTGGACGAGCAAAAATGGAAGAAAGACATAGAGTTACGGGAGAGAATCTACAACATAAATGGATGATCATAAGAAGGTGGAAAGCAAACCTTCTTGTAAGACCGCTGAGGGATAGATCTGGTGTGGTGCAAGTCGACATCGGGATCCACAATGGACGGAAGCCGATCAGGGTCGACACAGTGAAGACCCTCAGTGGAGTCAAATCGGAAGGGAACAAACTGGTCAATGAAAGTAGTCTGGCTGGGTTCGCCCTTTGTGGTCCTATGGTGTGAAGGCACAGACTGGTGAGTTGAAGAAGTACGGCTAGGTTCGGCCTCGGAAGTCTCGCCGATGTCAAATTGGAATGGGACAAACTCATCCTCATCGGAAGAAGTGTAATCAGAGTCGTCCTGCGAGGGATCGTCTAGGTCAAAATCAAAAGGAACGAAGTCATCAGTGGAAGTATACGAACTCTGTTCGTCCTCAAGAATCTCACCCGGATCATTTGTTTCCTCATGAGGTCTCTCAAAATAATGGGCAGCATCATAACTGACCTCAATCATCTTTACTTGTGAGTGGTCAGGAACGGACTTATCAGTGGAAGTAGTCAAACCAGGGTCCGTCCTGTCTAGTCTTGGTATCTTCCCTCCGCTCAAATGGTTCAATCACGTAAATACTCTGGATTTCATCAACACATCGCCACACACCAGGAGGAGGAACTGCGAGGTCTATGCTTTCAGATTTCCTCCCCTTTCGGGGGATCCATCGGGTCTCATCAGGGATCACTAAGCAAACATATCTAATATCCTTAGATCGGTCACAGGCCTCGAAATAAGCTAGAATCGGTGAAGGTGCATCAGGTACATGTCTCTGGTCATCTGTGGGTGCGGTGATCATCGCTTCGCTCTCGTCAGCAGGACGGAAGTGAATCTCTCCTGATCCATAGTCAATAACGACCCTCGCAGAGGCAAGGAATAGTCGTCCCAGGATAATTGGAGACGGTTCCCCTGTGGAGGCCTCCATGGGCAACACGACAAAATCAACATGGCGGCGCGTGCCCTGAATAGAAATGACGGCGTTTTCAAGGATACCCTTCGGCCTCTTGATGGACCCATCAGCAAACTGAACGATCATCATGGTTTTCTTTAGAGGCCCTAAATAAAGAGACTGTACCAGCGAGAAGGGTAATATGCTAATAGATGCACCGTCGTCCAGGAGAGTGCGATCACATGTATAGTCAGAGATGGTGCAAGTGATGAATGGTGTAGCTGTGTTCTTCCTTTTGGGAATGGAATGGTGTGTGATGGCGTGGGCAGTGACCATGGTCAGAATGTGATGCTCAGATCTGCTCCTCTGCTTTCTCTTCTTGGGAAGAGGAGCAGATAATTGGGTCATGGCCTGCTGAAGTGGGGCACGAATAATCTCATGAATAGTAGCTACCACTTCGGGTTCAGTCAACATTTTTTTGAATTTTTGGACTTCCTCCATACAAGGGAGGAAGTCAGAATCAACATATACACGAGGCATGCCAAGAGCAGTCTGTACAGCGGCATCCTCGGGGTCAAAGGTGGGACTAGGTGTGAATGGATGTGTGGTCAAGGGCTCTGGCAAGTAGACTCTCTCCTCACAATATGAATCAACCAAGTGTCTCACGAACTCTTTTTGTATTTTTAAAATTTTCTCATTTTTTTTTGTATTACGGGTGATTGCAAGCTTCCATGATCACCGACAAGTGAAGCCGTATCCCCGACGAAAGGAGCATTAATCTGATTCTTCCTCTAGAAAGCAAGATCATCATTCATCAAATCAATGCGCTTTGTCATATGATTCAAGATATCACTCATAGAGATCGAGGGAGGTGACTCCATCAGGTCAGACTCGGGTGGATTTGAAGGTGGAGGTGGATAATATACATGTGGGGGTGGAGGTGGGTAGAAGTCCGAGTCGTGATACTGTGGCTGAGACGGGTAGGTACCAAAATCATAAAAAGTAAGAGGAGGGTCCTCCTGATAAAAGGGAGGTGGACCGGCTAGAGCGAGCGAGGGATCCGCAAAGTCCGGATAAAATGCACTTCAGGGGTCCATCTCGAAAACAAAAGGAAATGATTCGGGGGAGCACGTCGGTCAAGTCAAGAGAGCGAAGAAGAAGGCGCAAGTGCGCAGGAGCGATCTAGGACACACACAAAACAACCACAAACAAAAATGAAAACAAGTCAAACCCTCAATTCACCTGCTCAACTCGGTAGAGACCGCAAAGAGCGATCTTTTTATCTTGTATGTTTTAGAGTTAGGTGAGAAGTCCAAAATTGCACAAACACTTAGGGGTCTGAATATGGGATTTGGGCACTAACCTTAGTGTGTGCGCGAGCAAGTAAAACGAAGACAATGAGGGGATTACTCGCCCCAATACAAGATTTTCTTTTTGGTGGATTTTAGGGCCAAGTAATATTAGCAGTCCCAATTTTATTGATTATCACTTTTTTTGGATTTTTAGTGAGAAATGCATGCGCCTAACGAGGAGTCAATTCCTTTAAGCACCTAGGTTGGCAAAATCCGAGGGAGAGTCGGAAAAGCAATGCCAGCATCAAATCAATGATGCATGCTAAAGAGAAATGCTCACCTTGCCTCCAGCACTCTACATGCAAGGATGCTCAGCAGAATTGAAACCTATCTATATGCAAATGCAACCGATGAAATCGCCCTAAGTTTCAGAAATTGCTACTATCGTGAAGAACCACAAGCTGACCACCAATCCTCAACCCTAGAGTCCGGTCTAGGCTCACCCCTCCTCCTCTCGACAAATCGAGTTCAGGAGAAGCGCTTGGCAGGGAGATCTCGCGGTGCGACGGATCGAAGACGATGAATCAACTATTTAATGATTTGACTAAGTCCAAACGATACTATAGGCACATGCAAAGGTATTAGGTGTTTGGCCTTAATCTATCGCAAGCAATTCCTAAAGCTAGGGGCTCAATCAAACAAAATTAATAAAATCGAAAAACAAAACAAAATAAAAAGAATGCGACGAAAGCCGACAAAAACTGCGGCGAGCCTCCAAGTGAACAATCACTTGGAAATTAGGCTCAAATGTCCAAGTGTCCGAGGGTACATGTATTATTACAAATATAGGTCGCTCTCTCACTTAAATTACACTAATAAATGCAATAAATAAATACACTAGAACTGTCTTCAAAATCCTCTCCTAGCCCGCCTTCGTGCTACGTCAAATCGCCTCACGTGGGTGCGCAGGTGCTCTTGGAAGAGAGCTCCTCCCTCGATCCGAGTTCCTCGCAAGAAGTCAAACAAGAGAGGGGTTAGACAATTCAAACAAGAAATATCCAAAAATAAGGAAACTATAACAAGCAGAAATAAAAGCCGCAAAAGTAGACAAATAATCACTACACAAAGCAAAAATGAGATCTACGTGTTGTTGCTCCCCGGCAACGACGCCATTTGATTTACACGAAATTCATGGGGTTAAATTAGTGTCTCACACAAGGCGGAGACAACCGTCGCTGTGGCGACCCTCGAATGAATCTCGTATAAAATCAACAAGTAACCCACACTATAGATATCAAGAAATGACAAGCAAATGGTGGAGCTAAAATTTATTTTTAACTCTACAAACAAGGTGTATAGAAAGCAAGTACGTAGAGAGTTCGAACACAGGGAGCAAGGTGGGGTAGATCAAACAGGGGTGTGTGTGTGTGTATGAAAGTGATGTGTTGTCTACACTATGCAATGCAAATTTTTGGGGTTTTTTAATTTTAAAATATTTTTTTAATTTCTAATTTTTAATTTTGTATTTTGATTTTTAATTTACTGGTTTTTTTAATTTTTATATTTTATATTTTTTTCAATATTAGAATATATAAACTATATAGAAAAAGAGGTGCTACAATGTTTATAAAAATATGCAAAAATGCTCAAAAATTCATAAATAAACTATTTTTGGTATTTTTATGAACTTTTACTGTTTTTGTGATTTTTGGGTATTTTTCAGAATATTTTTGAAATTTTTAAAAGATAAAAAAAGGAAAACAGGGAATTATTACTAGCTGAAGGTAAAATAAGAGTGAAAAATATCAAACAACCACAAAATTTTTCCAAACTAATTTTAAAATAAAGAGAATAAAATAAGAAACCTACAGGGGCTGAGTTTGTATTTTTTGGAGTTTTCTTTATTTTTTTAGATTTTTTGACGTTTTTAGGTTCGAATTTTTAAAGTTTTTCTTTTGAATTTTTTAGTGATTTTTTGGCTGACACTAAAATAGACTAAAAAAGACAATAGGTAATTTTTTTGGAATTTTTTCTAGGTGTTTTAATATTTTTTTGGTATTTTCTAAGATAGAAAGTACTGAAATGGCATGTTTTTTATTTTTAATAAATATAAAAATGCGACAAAAATAAAATGCAAAAATATAACGTGCAAGTGCAAGTTGACAGGAGCTTAAGTTAATTTTTTGGTAATTTTTGGAGTTAATATGTTGCCTTAAATAAATGAATTGAGCAAGCAAAAATATGTAGCCTGACAAGGGTATAACTGCAAATAAACAAAAATCCAGGGGCTTTCAAGCAATTTTCACACAAAAATAATAACTGTAAATGCAATTTAATGGACCAATTATAAAATCTCAGACCCGCAGGGGTATATTCACAAAAACACCAGGAAGCACGTGCTAGATCATGCGCGCCTAGCAGGGGCACGGTTGTAATTTATGAAACGTGCGGGGCAAGTTTACAAAATTCCCATAAATTTTTTATACTGCAGTCAAAATGTTTTAGGACTAAAACTAGATAGAAGAAAAGCCTGGGGCTCTCTTGCAAAATGCCCAGACGCATGTGACAAGCACGTGCGCCAGACGAGGACATGTATGTAAAATCATAAAACCACAGGGGGTAAGGCGCAAATATTACAAGTTAACTGCAGATAAATGTTTGCGATTTATTTATTAAATACAAAAATGCGTGAGGGGTTTAGCGCAAAATACCCTCGCTGGATCGATCGGACGGCTGATGGTTCTGATATGCCAGGTGTCGAGATCCTGACGGTTTGCTTCTGCTCGCGATCGAACAACGCTCCTTTGTCCACTTAAGCCACGTGTCAGCACTGAGGAACCCGATGACGGTTCGATGTGAGCAGCTTAGATTAGAAGATCGGTGTGGGATCCACGGCTGAGGTGCTCCAGATCCGACGGTCAAAGGATGGGTTGGACGAACAGACACGATCGGACGGTGCTGGGTACTGGAGGACGAACTGCAGATGACTCGCCGATGGCGAGTTTGGAATCAAGCCCTTTCCTTCCTCCGGTCACCCCGAGCCCTACTGACGGGCGTTGTGTGCTCCTGCAGGTTCTCTCTACATCCTGGTGGCGTCAAAATAGGCCGGCACCCCCCAGGAGCAACCCCACGACGTTGAGGGAGGTGGAGAGCTCCAGGTGGTTCGGCGATCTCCAAAATCGCCTCCAGGCGAGCCTCTTTGTTCCTGGCACCTGCACAAAACGAGTTAAGGGAGGTGAGGTCAAAATGCCTCGCCTCACCTAGCAGTGATAGGCGGTATAGTGCGAAGAGGGAGGAGCTCACCGGAGCTAGCTCCGGTGAGGTGGACGACGAAGGCGAATGGAATGATATCGGTCAAAGATTAAACAGGGATTAGATTCCTAAGGCTACTGGAAATAACAATGAGCAAAAAAAATTGAACAAAAAGGCTGACCTCAAGGGAGAACACCCGAGGTTGGACCTCGCAGCGCAGCCGCTGGAGATGATGGAACTCGCCGCTAGGGCGCGAGTTACACCTCAACGAGCTCCGGGGATCAACCCCCCTTCCACCGGGGATCCCAGGCAATCCTCGGAGGTCTCGGCCTTGGCCCAGAAGCTGTTCCCAGATCAACGGATGTGGCATGGGGTTTTTGAATAGAGTGGTCGACGGGTGAGGAAAAGGAGGTGGCAGCGGGTGTTGCGATGATCCGCAACCCAAGATGAAGCTTGGGCGTGAATCCTTGATGCAAGGGCTGCAAAAGTTGTGAAGGGTGTATCATGTTTTGGTGAAAGGGGTATCCTCGAAAAAAGGGTGAAGACGGGGTCAAACACATTCTGACACAGCTACAGGAGTAGGACCAGGGAGTTGACCCGAGGTCAACTCTCCAGGTCCCCCGGTTGGTCCACGTGGACCAACCAGGAAAAACTCCTGGAAAAAGATTTAAAAAATTAATTAAAAATAATAAATGACTTATTTAATTTTAGGTTATTAATAAAAAATGTTTATTATTTTATATAGTATTTTATTCTGATTTTTAATTATTTTTATGGAATATATTTTTGTTTACTTTTATACCCCTTATAGGTATATTACCTATATATTTTATTCTTTTATTTTTATTTTATGTATTTTAATTTTATTATTTTTATTTAGTATTTTATAAAATTACAATATACTTTTATACACTCAAATATATTTTTGTTTTATTTTTCTGAATTGTTTTGTATATTAAATAAAATATAAGTATACTTTATGCAGGTATAGGTATAGGTATAATACCTATGTAGTAAATAGACATGTATTTTTATTTTGTATTTTATTTAGATTTTTATTCTGATTTTAATGTACATAATTATTATAAATAATATTTACAACATTATAAAAATATAAAAATATAAAAATAATGAATAAATAATTAATTGAATATTTTAATGAGTACAATTATACAATGTGGGTCCAAAACTCAACTTTCAAATCGTAGCTCCGTCAAATGCGAAACCATCGCTATTAAATAGCTTATTTTATTATATATACAATTAAAGGTGAGTTTGCTGCATTTGGAGTTTTCATTTGTGAGATACGGGTCTGGGAAGTTGGGATTCTGGAATTTTATTCAGACCACAACTTTTTATCTTTACATTATTTTTCAGTGAAATCCATTTTGTATTTTTGTTTATTTAATTATCTACAACTTTCATGTACAAAGTTTCTTTATTTGATGTATAAAAAGTGGAACCAAAGATAGGTACCCAAAATAAATAAAGAATGAATTAAAAAGTATAGGTATTTGACCCTTATCTCCCCCTACTTTGTTCCTTGTCGACCTATTCATCAAGATGCCTAGGTCTCGGGGTTTCGGGTCATAAAATATTTACAATATTTTATTCTTTTTCTTTTCTTTTATTTATTCTATAATTTTGGCTTTAATTACAGTAATTTACACACTATTTACAGGTACATGCATGAATGCTAATATGCTCTATTTAATGCTATTTACAGGCATTTGCTAGGGTTTTTGAGGCCAAAATGATAGAATAAAGATGATGAAATGTGGATTCATCAATTTGCCATGTCTGTTTCCCGATGAGCCGATAGAGAGGACGGAGAACGAGCCATCACAGATGATAGACATACCAACAGGGTTCCCTTCGTTAGAATCACAGGTACAGTGAGAGTTCTCACATGAAGACCTGGTTGCTTTCACGCAGACATATCAGAAGCCAGATTTGCCAGCTCCCACCAAGCCAGAATTGAAACCTTTACCGCAGCCGCTCAAGTATAGATTCCTTGCAGGAGACCCAGATATGCACCCAGTCATTATCTCAGCAGATTTGACTGGAGAACAAGAATCTCATTTTATGGAGGTTCTTGAACGCAACCGCAAGGCAATAGGATGGAGTGTGCTGATCTCAAGGGGATAAGTCTGGCCCTGTGCTCCCACCGTATCTACCTCGAAGAGGACGCTAAGCCATCACGTGTGTTCCAACGACGGTTGAACCCGAACCTTCGAGATGTAGTAATGAAGGAAATATCTAAATGGTGGAGCGTTGATTTTATCTACCCCATCTCCGACTCTAAGTGGGTTAGTCCTTTACATGTGGTACCCAAGAAGACGGGTGTCACTACAGTTGTGAATGAGTCTAGAGAGGAGATCGCCACCTAGATACCCACTTCTTGGAGGGTCTGTGTGGACTATAGACGATTGAATGAGGCCACCAAGAAGGATCATTTCCCGCTACCATTTATTGATCAGATTATCGAGAGGCTAGCTGGGAAGAGTCATTACTGTTTTCTTGACGGGTATTCCGGATACAATCAAGTGGTCATTGCGCCCGAAGACCAGGATAAAACAACATTCACATGTCCATTTGGGACTTATGCTTTCAGACGGATGCCATTTGGTCTATGTAACGCTCCGACGACATTCTAGAGGTGCATGTTGTCCATCTTTTCGGACATGATTGGTGATTGCTTGGAGGTCTTCATGGATGATTTCTCGGTCTATGGCGATGGGTTTGATGCTTGTCTTGACTGCCTAGATCGAGTACTTCAACGCTGCATATAGGTAAACCTTGTACTATCTTGGGAGAAGAGTCACTTCAAGGTGACTCAAGGGACGGTACTTGGCCATATCATCTCCAACAAAGGCATGGAGGTTGATCCGTCCAAGGTGTATATCATTAGAAAACTCAATCCACCGTCCAATTTGAGATAGATGCGGTCTTTTCTGGGGCATGTCGATTTCTACCGACGGTTCATTCAGGACTTCAGTCGAATTGCCCGACCGCTTACAAATTTATTGACTAAAGACATCGAGTTCCTTGTAGATGATAAGTGTCTTAAGTCCTTCGAGACTCTCAAGAATTTAGTTGTTGAGGCTCATGTCCTTCAGCCACCCGATTGGTCTCTTCCCTTTGAGATCATGACGGATGCTTCTGATTATGCCATTGGGGCTGTGCTTGGACAAAGGAGGGATGGATTACCCTATGCCATACACTACGCTAGCCGAACATTGGATGCAGCACAGAGGAACTACATAGTGACTGAGAAAGAAATGCTAGCGGTAGTCTTTGCTTTGGATAAGTACAGATCTTATATTCTTGGATCTAGAGTGACAATATTTACAGATCACACTGCCATTCGGTATTTGATGTCGAAGAAGGATGCCAAGGCCAGGTTAACCAGATGGATCCTTCTCCTCCAGGAATTTGATATTGAGATTAAGGATAAACCTGTAGTTAAGAATGTTGTGGCAGATCACCTCTCCCACCTAGAGAACCTTTAGGAATCTGAGCCCATAGCACATATTACTGAGACTTTTCCAGATGAGGCAATCCTTGCTATCACCTCTCTTCTATGGTATGCCGACATTGTGAATTACCTTGTTGCCAAATCTATTCCACAAGGTTGGCGCAGACAGCGGCTTGAGACCTTCCTTGCGAAGGCAAAGTCATACCATTGGAAGGACCCCGTCCTTTATCATGAAGGAGGGGACAGTATCTGGAGACGGTGCATTCCTCAATATGAGCAACATAGCGTCCTCACCTACTGCCACGAGCTTGAGGCAGGAGGACATCATTCTGGGAGACGGACAACACAGAAGGTGCTCCAATCCGGCCTTTGGTGGCCTACCCTTTTCAAGGACTCTGATGAGTTCGTGAGAAGGTGTACTGACCGTCAGAAGATGGGTACGTGCGGACAGAGAGACATGATGCCCATGCAGCCCATTCACTTTTGTGAGGTTTTTGACGCACGGGGGATTGATTTCATGGGCCCATTTCCTAAAAGTCAGGGGTTTGAGTATATTCTGCTCGCTGTGGATTATGTGAGTCGTTGGGTTGAGGCCATCCCCGCCCGAGCCGCAGATGCTAAAACCGTATGTCGTTTCTTGAGGAAAAATATTATTTCACGGTTCGGGGTTACTACAGTCTTGATTTCAGATGGGAGGTCTCACTTTATTAACGACAAGGTAAAGGCCCTTGCAGACGAGTTCAGTATTGACCATCATGTTGCCACGCCATATCACCCTCAAACTAATGATCTTGCAGAAGTATCGAATAGGGAGATTAAGACAATTTTACAGAAGGTAGTCCACCCAGACCGAAAGGATTGGTCACAGCTTTTGGACTCGGTCTTGTGAGCCTATCGGACTTCCTTCAAGACACCATTAGGGACATCTCCCTTTCGTCTTGTCTATGGCAAGCCATGCCATTTACCAGTGGAGAAAAAGCATAAGTCACTTTGGGCAGTTACAGAGCTACTATTGGATCCTAAGAGTGTAGGAGAACAGAGGAAAGCAGAGTTGGCAGCCCTGGAAGAACTAAGAGATACAACCTTCTCAAGTGGCCTACAGTATAAGGAGAAAGTGAAAGTATGGCACGATTCCCGAATCAGCCATAAACAATTTGAGCTAGATCAGCAAGTATGGCTATTTGATGCTAGATTGAATTATTCCCAAGGAAACTACAAAGTAAATGGAAAGGATCATATGTGGTCCGGAAGGTGTATGATAATGGTAGCATTGATATATCCGAACCTTCATCATCTTCCACTTTTAGAGTCAATGGTCAGCGCTTGAAATCATATCTAGATCATGATCCGCCCATCGTTGATGTAGTCCCGATTCATCTGGTATGAGACGTGCTCTTTGACTCACAACTTATGTGTCTCGTACATGATTATCGCTTCTATCTTCCTCTATACAAATCCATTTGTCTATATCATTCATTCATTCTTCCGTTATGTATGTCACACCGTCTTCATCCTATGATTTTGCTGTGCTTAGGACACGTCTTGTCCTAAGTATAGGGGGTGCACACACTGAGCCGTGATCTATTCCTTTTCTATCTTCTTTATTCTTTGATCCTCTCCATTGTCTCCTCTTCTTGTCTATACTTAGGGATATCTTACCCTAAGTATAGGGGGAAGACAATCTGAGTACGATCTGTTCATTCCCACCCTTAACCCTCCCTGCGTTGTGTACAGTATGCTATACTTAGGATTATTTGATCCTAAGTATAGGAGGGACGGTCAACTTCTCATTCGTTCATTCATCTCTTATTCGTTTATTCTTTAGATTTTCCAATACTTAGTACGAGTTATGTCCTCTCTTTTCTCTCCGATCTATGAGGACATAACTCAAGCTAAGTATAGGGGGGTCGTATATACTCCGTATATAATTTAGCCATAACTCGTACTTTCATATTCTTACTAATGGTTAATTATACGTATAAAAATTCATCAAAAAAACTTAATAAAAAGATGTTGATTATTCCTCAAATTCTTTTTGTATCTACTGATTAATAAATCAGGTGAAAATATTCTATGCAAAATGTTTGAAAAATAGTTTGAAAATCTGTGTGAAAAATCTTTTGAAAACTATTTGGAAAACATTTTGTACATGTTTTCAACCTTTGTAAAAATATTTTGGTTTGTAAAATTTTTATTTTCTTTGTGTGAAATAAAATGTTTGAAAAATGATTTGCAAATGGTTATAAAAATGGTTGCAAAAATATTTTGAAAAATCTATATATACTGTTTGAAAAATCTTTGCAAAATGATTTTCAAATGTGTGTACATGTTTGTAAAAATTGTTTGTACAAATTATTTTGGACTATAGTTTTCAAAATTGCTTCAAACTTTGTCAAATAAGTTTGAGGAATATATATATACATCATACCAAAATTCTTTATGTATATACCTATAACATTGATCACTTACCCTTGTAAATTCTTAAAATCCACTTCTTGTAAATATAAGAAGCATCCCTGTGTAAATATTTGTACCTAGTTTTTAGCCAAAATCTTTTGTTTTCAAAAATCCCAAAAACATTTGCAAAACTAAAATCCAAAAACATTTGAAAAATCTTTTCGAAAAATACAAAAAATGCATATGCATCATCATCTTTTCAAAAATCCACAAAAAAGTTCAAAACCCTTGAAAATTGCATCACAAAAATATTTTCGGCATCACATTTGCATAGCATTTGCATTTTTCGGATTGAGTTTGATAGTTGAACAAGTCTGAGTAAAATCCGGAGATTGGAGCTTGGTTGGACCTTAAATCTACCTAATTAACAGGAACTTTATAGGAGCTGTAATTGAGGTACTTCAGGTCTAGATGACTTAATTCTTTGAGGATCACGAGACTCGGTTCAATGGATTCTTGACTACCTAAGTAGAGTATTTTGGAGCACACGCACGACTCTTGTTGATAAGGACCTAACTTGGACACATGCACCTTTCACATGGCTCAACTCAGTTGGAGTGGTGAGGGGATTGGATTTGCTGGTATGAGACGCACACAAGTGGAAACACTTGTCCTCCTCTAGGGAGGGAAGTGCACCCCAACCTGTCCAGTGATAAGGAAGTCTAAAGACAGGAGAGTGTGGGTTGCGATAAAGCTTCAAAGAGGGATAGTCTACTGGTTCAAGAGGAAAACTCCCTATGTAAACGCTGCTGTGAATAGTATTTCAAAAAAAATGGATAGGCCTGTACAAAAATAAAATGCTTGCAAAGTATGTGAATATGTTGTAAAGACAATAAGCAAGCTTGAGTTCCAAAGTCAAATATGTAAGCCTGCAGCTGGATGACTTGACTACACTGGTCTTGCATCCTAGGATAGGTAGCTACACTGGCTACCTTCCATTCTTCTCTTCACCCCTTCCTCTTGAGCTGGTTGCCACTTGAACTTAGAAGGGAATACCTCGCTCCTCGAGGAAGGAGTTATTGGATTGGGGAATCATTGGGTTGTCGTACTGGAGAAGTCGGTCTCTTTGTCATTCTAGTTGGGAGAGCCACAATCACTTACATTGTACGAGTCAAATTCATAGTCGTAAGGGTTTGCGTATAAGTTGAGATATTTCTGACCTGTCTATTGAGGAGACTTGAGCAGAGTTTTGGGATTCCCAGGGACTGTTGGATTTCAAATCCGGATCTCATTAAGGTTCCGCCCACACTTAAATTCCAAATGTTTGATTTAAGCTCCAAACTTTGATTTTGTGAAGACAAGTTTGATAATTAAACTAAATCCACATTCTTCTTTTTCTTTTCTTTATTTTTCTTTATGCACTTATTCCATAAGTGTTTGCTAGGGACTAGCAAAGGCAAAGTATAGGGGGATGATGAATCCACATTTCATCATCTTTATTCTATCATTTTGGCCCCAAAAACCCTCGCAAATGCTTGTAAATACCCTTAATTCCTGCATCTTAGCATTCATACATGTGCATGTAAATAGTGTATAAAATACTGTTTTTAAAGCCAAAATTATAGAATAAATAAAAGAAAAGAAAAAGAATAAAATATTGTACATATTTTATGACCCGAAACCCTGAGACCTAGGCATCTTGATGACTAGGTCGACAAGGAATAAAGTAGGGGGAGATAAGGGCCAGAATACAATAAAAATACCTTTGTTTTTAATTCATTCTTTATTCATTTTGGGACCTATTTTTGGTCCCACTTTTTATACCTCAAATAAAGAAACTATATGAAAGTTGTAGATAATTAAATAAATAAAAATAGAAAATTTATTTCATGCAAAAATACTGTACAGATAAAAAGTTGTGATCTGAATAAAAATCCAAAATACCAACTTCACAGACCTGTATCTTGCAAATAAAAACTCGAAATGCATCAAACTCACCTTTAATTATATATAATTTAAAATAAGCTATTTAATGAAGGTAGTTTCGCATTTGGTGGAGCTACGATTTGAAAGTTTAGTTTTGGACCCCTATTGTATACTTGTACAAAATAAAATATTCATTTTATTATTTGGTCATTATTTTCATAATTTTATATTTTTTATAATTTTTTAAATATTATTTACAATAATTGCGTTTATTAAAATCAGAATAAAAGACTCAAAGAAAAAACAAAATAAAATACTTGTATAAATAGCATACCTAGGTATAATACCTATACATATACCTATAGAATTACTATTTATATTTTATTAAGTGTACAAAATACCTCAAAAAATCAAATAAAAATATATTTAAGTATATAAAAATACTTTATAAAATTATAAAATAATAAACAAAAATAAATAAATTAAATATACAAAATAAAAATAAAATAATAAAATATATAGATATATATACCTTTATAGGGCATAAAAGGTAACTTGTAATTATATGCCTCATAAAAATAAATAAAAATCACCATAAAATTCTTTATAAAAAAGAAACATTTTTTATTTTATAACATAAAATTAATAAATTCATTTACTATTTTATTTTGATTTTACAAATATTTTTTGCCTGTGATTTCCTGGTTGGTCCATGTGGACCAACCAGGAGCGGTCAAGTGTTGACCTCGATCAACTACCTGATCGAGGTCTGCCACCGTCTGACAGCGGGATTTTTTTCCCGATTTCGCCCAATTTCCGAGCTGAATCACTTCGTCTTCTTCCCTCGATTCCTTCTTGGGAATTCATCCTTGATCTTCACTTAGCCACGCTGTACCTTCAGATCACGCAAAATCTCCATCATTTGCGCATGGCCCTCGCTTGAAGATGACGCCACCACCATGTATATAATCGACCCGCCACCTTCGAGCTCTGTTTTGAACCCTTCTTGGCCAACCAAACCTCCTCCCTGTTGCGCCTTTCACGTTGCTGGAGGTGACAGCTCCTCAACCGTACCCTCAGGCAAGTCGAGGAAGCCTTGAATCAGCTCCACCATCTCCGCCGACCTCCATCGTCGAGGTTCCCTCTCCTCCGGTTCCGACCATCGAGGTATACCCCTTTTCCCCCTTTTCCTTTTTGCTTTTTATTTCCCTTAGCCGTAGGATCATTTTCCCCCAATCATCTTCGAGATCTATCCATCGAATCACCGTCCAACGATCATCGCCGGAGCGCTCCTCCGGCCGAAGCTCCGCCATCTTCCATAGACCATCTCCGATGCCTATTCCACCGTCACGGGGTCCAGGCACTTTTCCCTGGTCCCCTTCACCCCTTTTTGCAGGTCAAGGCACAGTCAACGCACCTGGGGACCATTTTGAAGCGTTCGCCGGAGCTACCTGGAGCTCCAAGCTTAGTCGCCCTCGCCCAAGCACCTCCGACCTTCTCCGACGACGCTGAGTACCCCAACATGTAGAGGGACCTTCCAGGAGCACACCCAGTCGTTATTCATGCTTCCAAACCGCCAGAGACCCGAGATCGAGCTCGGGGAAGTTCGCCTCGCCGACGTTCTTCCCCGTTCTTCCCCTTAGCTTCTCCGTCGTTCGATCGGGCCACAGCTCCAGTTCTGGTCTCAGCCGTTGGATCGCGTCGCGCCACCACCTTCAGATCTTCGACTGAAGATCTAATCTCCACCGTCCAGCGTGAACCGTCATCGTGCAACCTCGAAGTGCCACGTGTCAAGTGGGCGCTCCACAGTTGTTCGATCACGCACAAGGAATTTAGGCGTGGGTATTTTGCACCTACACTCTCGCCAATTTTGCATTTTATTTTTAGTCCAAAAACTTTTATTCGTAGTTTAAATATTTCTGTAATATTTACATCCAGACCCCCATAGTTTTTATATTTGCACTTAGGTCCAGTCCACGTCACCTCACGTGACCCGTGCACGTGGGGTGGTGGGTATTTTGCAAGGACCCCCTAGGGGTTTGTCTATTTCGGTTTAGTCCATGAACTTTTTAATTAAGTTGTAATATTTTGGTGAAATTGCATCTGAGCCCCTAGAACTTTGTAAAATTGCAAAAATACCCCTGCCAGGTCACGTGCCCAATGCACGTGAGTTTGGACATTTTGTAGCGAACCCCCTCTTGGTTTGGGTATTTATTTTTAGTCCAAAAAATTGTGTTTAACGTTATATAATTTTGGAAAAATTGCAATTAGGCCCTTGAACTTCTGTGTATTTACATCTATGCCCCTGCTAGTGTTGTATTTTTGCTTGGATATTTGTATTTATTCATGCATCATTTTAACTCGAAAAATTACCAAAAAAATACCATAGGCTCCTGTTGCATTGTAGTTAAAAGCCATATTTTTAGTTTGCATTTTTATTGCATTTTCATATTTATTAGAAATCAAAAATATACATTTTCAATACTGTTTGCATTAGAAAATACATAAAAATTATAAAAAGTCTTTGAAAAACTCCAAAAAATCATATTTTTTGTGTTTTAGCCTATTTTATTTTCTGGCCAAAATCTCTAAAAATTACGTAAGAAAACCCCTAAAATAGCAAAATTCTCAAAATCTTCTTAAAAATCTAAAAAATTCAAAAAACTCCAAAAATTATGTTTCCTGTCTCTAAAATTTCCCTATCCTATTATCTATCTATAAAAATTAATTTGAAAAATTTTCACTCCTGTTTGTTGTTCTATTTCTATATTTTTGTCTCATATATATATTGTATTCACTGTTTCCTAGTATTTTTTACTTTAAAAACACCAAAAAATAAGAAAAATATAGAAAAATCATAAAATATTAGAAAAATATAAAAAGCCCAAAAAGATTTTATTTCCTGTACATTGAGCATTTTCCCCTATTCGTATCCCTCTCTTATCTCTAGTGTATATATTCCTTATATACATTATATCTTTATTAAAAGAAAAAGAAAATATAAAAAATACAAAATATAAATAAGAAAATACAAATCAGTAAATTAAAAATCAAAATATAAAAATATAAAGTCAAAAATTAAATTATATATATATATATAATTAAAAACCCACAAAAATTTGCACATTTATAGGCATTTGCTCACTTTCACATTTATCTTTGTGCACTCCTGCCTTGTTCTGTCCTGTTTGCTCCCTGAGTTCGAGATTCTACACACTTGCACTATACACACTTATTGTAGAGTTATAATAAATTTTAACTCCACCTTGCTTCTCAATCTTTGATTGATACTGTGGGTTAATTGTTGATTGATACGGGTTTCGTGAGCGGTCGCTTAGCGACACTGTGATCCCACCTTGTGTGGACTATTTTGACCCTCGTATTTCTCGTGTTATCAAAGTACGGGATACTTTTCCGGCAGTACTCTCTCTCCTATAGGCGTAGCGCTTTAAGGACTTGTTAAAAGATAATTGCCTAAAAATCAAATCTAAAACTCACAAAGATAATTGTCGAACCTTCATGGCTTCACGGGTCGAGTTGGTGAATACATTGCTTTGGGTTTGATTGATTATTCGAGTTAAGGTCAAGATCAAAAACATCGCGCCTTTGCGCCATTTTTGCTCTCCTTCCAATTGACCCTTGCTCATTGTGAGCATTCTACTGTTTTACATTCCTTTTATTTCTTGTTTACCCTCGTGCTCTCCATCCATCATCTTTCCCTTTTGACCTTCTCAAGATGTCGTCACACGGATGGTTTAGTCGGGATCCCGCCGACGCCCACATCGATTCCGTGTCGCCAACGTCTTCAATAAGGAGGGGTGATCTCCAAGAAGTTAGTTCGGATCTTGTGAATTTCTCTTTGGACTCCCTTATTCTCTCTTCTTTCACCACTTTCCTTTCACCAATAAATCTGTTGTTCGGGATGGACTCGCAACCCGAATTATCTCTTCCCCTTCAAATAAACCGTGATTACTCTTGTCCTCGAATTAACCCCATGTGGATGGAGATTGATTTCAGTCAATATCCTATGCTCCGTTCACAATATTCTGGGATTGACCTTAATTCCAGACTCTTCTCAGCAGTGGGTGCTCAGGAAGATACTGATCAGGGTTTACTCCGTCATGCAGATTCTCCACCAGATCACAATCTAGAAGTTCAAGTTCACTCCAGAATGGCTCCAATTGGAAGAGGAAAGGGACCACATCCCCAAATTGAAGCTGAAGCCAATTAGGGGGAAGGGCAGTACACCATGCATAATGATGTTAATAGTCAATTGTTGGCTTCCATTCAAGCCATCCAGCAGTAGTTGACTAACCAAGCCTTGGCCAGACCACCTTCCAAGAAATGTTGAATGATCTGAGGAGGAGGGCCGACACAAGAGATGGGCGCAGGGAGGATGATCCAAATCAAGAGTTCAATTATGAAGAGGTTAGAGATGAGTTCTCAACGGGAGGACCAGAATTCGATGGAGTGGGCGTAGACCCACCGCAGCCAAAGCCTACGCTAAAGGAGACATACAATCCAGGAGCGGGTCGCATCACTGAGTGTATCTAGATTCCACGTATTCATGCTCACTTCGAGCTAAAGCCGCACTTTCTGTCTCTGCTTCCCACACCACGGGAATACCACTGAGGAGCCCTATATTCATCTCAAGAAGTTTGGCCGCATTTGTGCTACCGCTCACTACCCTAGAATTCCTTTGGGGGTAGTCAAGATGAGCGCTTTTCCCTTCAACCTTCAAGACAAGGCCCTGTATTGGGTCGACCACCTAGGGAAGGTAGTCACGACCTAGGAGGACCTGAAGTCCTCATTTCTCCATAAGTTCTATCCTCTCGGTTGATTGAATCAGATGCGTTCCCGTATCTCCAGTTTTTGTCAGCAGCCCCATGAGACCATCCATGAAGCGTGGGAAAGATTCAAGGATCTACAGGAGAAATGCCCCCACCATGAAATTCCGAAGACTAGTCTCGTGCAACACTTCTTTGGTAGGCTCACACTTGAGAGCCAAAAGCTTATAAATGCCGCTTGCGGCGGTTCCATTTCAACAAGGATGAGGACGTGGTGTGGAATGTCTTTGAGGAAATGGTTGAAGGAGAAGCCGCTTAATCCTCTTCCCGAGCATACATGAAGGTGCCAACTGCCATCAGCAAGCCAGTGAACATGGCTTCTCACATCAAAGATAGGGATGAGAGCTCCAACTTGAGCATCATTGGGAGCCATCTGTCCAAGGTGGACATCATTGAGAAGAGGTCGCAGGACCTCGAGAAATTATCAATCATTGAGAAAAGGAACAAGGCTTGGAAAAGCTCGATTTGATTTCCTAGCAGCTGGAGCAGCTTGTTCGTGCCTTGAACGCCAACATGTGCAACGCTATGTCTACCCCTGGTGCGCCTATTAATGAGAAGAAGGAGCATGTATTGCATCAAAACCCTCAGCCAATTCCACCGCAGCCCCAGCCTGTTCAGCACGTGTATTACGTGCAGGTTTCGGAGCAGCCCCCGCAGCCTCAGACACAGATGGTTGTATATCAACCTGAGTCCCAGCCAGCCTATTTCGAGCATCACTCTCCACCCCCGCCACTGATACAGGAGATCAATGGTGTATGGAACAATGAAGCGCAGCTGACCCGTCCTCAGGGACATCCTTAGGGTCAAAACATGGGCAACATGCCCTATCACCAACAGCAGCAGGGTGGGAGACCCTTCCAGCCCTCATACCAGTACCAGCCTCTGTCTCACGGTAACACCTGGAGGCAGAATTATCAGCACAGTCCTCATCAGTCCGGATACCGCGGACAAGGCTACCATCAGCAACCGGATGCCCCGTATCACCAACAGAACTCGTAGTTTTCCTCCAACCCTTCTCCTCACCAATTTTCTCAGGGTTACCAGTCACAGTCTCAGCCTTCGTACCAGCACTCTAGGCCCCAGCAGGGGGATTCTTCTGAGGTTGTGCCGGTTAATCTAGCCCTGGCCTACCATGAATAGTTAATGAAGAACATGGCTGAGATGACCCAGAAAATCGACGACCTGACGGCTGCCAAGACTGTCATACCAGCCCAGGTCGAAGCCAATCCAAACAACTTCCGATGCAAGGAGCAGGAAGCCGGCAGTGTCCAACCCAATTCAGGTGAATTAAATTTATTTTTATCTAATGATGTTACTCTCAAGAGCGGTAGGACACTCCATCCATCAGTGACAGCGAAGGGAAAGAATCTTGCATATGACGGGGAATCGTCAGCCCGGCCAGCACGAGGGCCACACAACATTTTTGAAGGAGCACCATATGCAGAAAATTCACAAAAAAATGAAGAAAACAACAAAACACAAAAAGATAGCAGCAGCCCCGATGGAGATAGGCCAGCATTGGAGACGTCTGCACCTGCTACAGAGCCAGTTTCGAACAGAAGGAGTCTTGCACCTGCAGCAAATCCAACGCCAGCATCTGAAGCCGAGCCTGCCATTTTTGGTCCACATCTTCTAGATAATTCTATTCCTTTTTGCCATCTACCTGTACACAACAATATGGACACTATTCTGAATGACATTGGTGAAGATTTTGTAAATATTTCTTTTCCAGAAGCAATGAAAAAACACAAAAAATGAAAAAAAATGAAAATTCTTTGTCTGATCCTGCTATTATAGAAATTATCCAGAATTTAGTATTGAACATGCCACTAATGAAAGCTCTTTAGTACATGCCAGCTGTAAAGAAAGGATTGAAAGACGCATGTGATGAATCCGCGATTCATCATCGCAATATCTTGATCTTAGAAAAATCCCCGAGTAAAATTCCAAATAAATGTCCATAAAATCAATAAATTAACAAAATAAGTCTTGTAAATAAAATACACTAATTACTGTATATTAGATTGTACAAAATAAATTACACATAAAAAGCCGCTTTATACATGTAAATAGCCCAAAACTTCATGTATTTTTAATAATTTCATTTCAATACCTTTTTGACTAATTCTTTCTCTAACATATTTATAAAAATGTATATAAAAATACAAAAATACAAAACAAATTTCATCTCAAATAAATGTTCCTAGATCCCAAAGAGAAAAAGCCGTAAAGTCCAACTTCCAAGCTAAATTCCCTCTCCGTATGAACTCCAAATTCATCAAACTCACTTTTAAAGTTCAAGTTAGAAAATTTTCTATCCAATGGAATGGTTTCATTAAAATCGGAGCTCGTTTGCAAAAGTTGGGTTTTGGGACTTAGATGTACATTGTATATCATGTATATATGCATTCTTTCTTTTATTTTTATTGTATCTTTCTTAATTACTAAAAATACAAAAAAATTATACTTGTGTTGTATTTTAATTATACTATTTTATTGTATTTTTCCGTTGTAAATATCTCTTATTAAAAAGACAAAAAAATTACATATTAGAAAAGTAAAAAAAATGTGTACATGTTGTTTGTCTTCCCTTGTAAATTCTCCACTATTTCTCTTCTCTTTTTATTTTTATTGTATTTAAAGTAGCCAATTTTATTTATTTATTTATTTATTATTTAATTTCCATTCTCTACAATAACCACCAATTCAACTCCATTATTCCACCATTTTTCCCAACCTCCCATTCAACTCCACCACTTTAATAACCTCTCATTCCATTCTCTTTATATACCTCTCATTCTCCTCAATTTTGCCTTTGATCCATCTTTATGTGAGGAGAGCCTAGTTCCCTGAGTTGAATCGGTGACAGCGACGCAACCGCGGTCGAGCGACGACGGCCCTCTCTCCGGTGTGATCCGTTGGCTTTTTGGTCAACATCGCAGCCGCAACCGCGCGCTGTTCGAGCTCATCGCACGCCGGCGATTCGAGCGAAGACCGTGCTCACGAGAGCACTCCATAGGCGCCCGCGTTCATCGTAGGTAATTTTTTGTCTCACTTGTTATCATCGTTGTAGTTTTTGCATTTTTTTATATCACATCAAATTCACCACCCAAAATCCTTCATTTGTTTATCTTATATCACCATCCATATACCCCCATTTGTTCATCTTCATCACCATCATCATTTTTTTTTCATCATGTTCATTCCATGTTTTAACATATTTAAAAAAATAAAAAAATTAAAAAAATTACAGCAGCAAAACCAAAAATACAAAAAAATAAAAAAATAAAAAAAACGAAGGTGGAGCAGCAGCTCCAACGCCGCCGCACCACCTCCCCACAGCCATCGCCGCCGTACGAGGCCGGCCGGCGCCCCCGTAGCCGCCGCGTGGCTCCTCCCCGCCGCCCACCGCCGCACGGCCATCTCCTCCGCAGCACAAGGGAGCCGCGCAGCCGCCCTCGAGCTGCTGTCGCTCCTCCCCTCCGCCGGCCATCTCCAGGCCCCCCGTCCACGCCTCCGGCCATCACCACGCAGCCGCGCACCGCCGCGCTAGCGCCGTCCCTCCGCCGTGAAGCTCCGCCGCCCCCCCACTCGTCACCGCCGTACGCGGGCGGCGCCGCCGCCTCCTTTGGGTTCTCCTCCACCTGCGCCCTAGTCCAGGAAGAAGAAGGTAAAGTTTTTTTTAATTTTTATTGTAAAAATTGTGTAAATTTTGTGTATAGTTTCAGTAATTGCAAAATAGTCCATGTGTATTCTTTTGTTGTAAATATTGTTTTCTGTATTTGCAAAGATACCCCTGTGTTCGTACTTCAATTTGGACTTCGTTTATGCATCTTTTTGTTCAATGAAAAATACCTCTGTGATTAGCAACTAATTGTCTACATTTTGATTATTTATTTGTATTTTTGTGAGTAATGAATAATTAATTATAATAGTTTAACTGAAATATTGGATATTTTACCCATTTTGAGCACTAAAATTCATATCTAACTCAGGTTGCTCCAAAAAATCCACAAAAATTTAGAATGATGCTTTGAAGTGTGATAAACTTACAGTCCAAGTTTCACGTACATTGGAGTTGTCTTGTGCCCAAAATAAATTGTAGAGTGTTTTTAGTATTTGATTTTTAATTAAATCCACGTATATCCTTTTTGCGAAATTTCAACTCTCCTGGATTCTACATCTAAATATCTTTTTGAAATAATTCGCCCTCTGTTTAATTTGACAATTGGATTTAATAGGAATTATTTACTCACTGTCACTCTATTTTCACTAAAAAAATCCATAAAAAATTCATAACTTGTCAAAAAATTCCAAAAAACTTACTGTAGCTTCCTAGCATCATGTTTTAGTTCTAGTAATTTTTTCATTATTTTTGCTTTCTGTTTGTGTGAAAAATTGCGAAAAAAACCCATAAAAAGTGTGCATTTTTTAATTATTGCATTTTAACCCCTAAAATTCCAAAAAAATGTGTTTTGTGTTCATCTCTGGATTAGTATTCTAGGAAAAATATAATTTGGTTGAATTGAATTGATTTGGCATTAAACTTAATTTGGCTAAGTTGTATGCTTTCTTAGTATATTAGTTCACCTGCATTGTGCATTTTGGCATCCTATTTGCATTAAAAAATCTAAAAAAAACCCGCATTTGGAAATCTAGACCTAAGTTTTCAAATCAAACCCAAGTTGTTCCTTTGCCTCCCTGAGTTCGACCCCGGACTTTCCCGGGATATAAATTAAGCCGAGACACTCTTCACGGAGATCCTTCTCTCGGTTCTGACCGAATCGCTGAGTACACATGCTACAACGTGACCGAATTAAACACCGTATTCAGCGACTCGTCAGATGGCGCCGTTGCCGGGGAGGCAAACGGCTTAGGGATTAGTTTAAAAATTTAGATTTAGATTTTCATTTACTCGGGTAGTCTGACCCCCGAGCCACTTGTATTTATTCCATTTTTTTGCAATTATCTTTCCTTCTCATTTTTTGTATATATTTTGTTTTTGAACTCTCTAACATAAATCGTATTTTCCTTGCGAGGGCCCGGTGGACTTGGAGTACATTGGAGGTCGACGGACGTGACGCACGCCGACTGCTGAAGGGCTAGGAAAAGCAATTTATTTTTTGAGAGAAATTTTGTAAATTCTTGTAATTATTTAGCTTGTTCGTTTATAGCGGCTCTTGTTTGAGAGCTCGCGTGTGTAAAAAACTTGGGCATTATTTGTGGTGTGTCGAGCATGTTTCACTCTCCGGCGAGGGTGGGGCTCGACTTGAGTGGCGAACTTAAGGATTAGGCGCACGGTAGTTTAGAATCAAATTTGTTTGTGCCCATCGTAAATTAGGCCACACATATCTTAGAAGATTCACTTATCTGATAAGATTCATAATGAGACGTACATAGACACGTACTACTTAGCTCAAATTCAATCAATTCTTCCCCGCTAATAGTATACTGTTTAGGTGTGGTTTTCTCGATCTGCATGCATTTAGTGTAATATTTACAAATTCTGTTCTGCATAACGCATGAAGAATGCTGGGATTCACTGTAAGTATACCTCCTTCTGAGCATGCACCATAGTTTCTCGTTTGCATTGTGATTTCTGATTCCCCTCTTGTTTTACAACTTAAGGTCAAAAGGAAATTGGGACTGAACGGTAGATGTGCTTGTGTGTTCACATAAATTTCAAGTGATAACCTAACTCTAAAATTGGGACTGAATTGAACAGGTCGATCTAATTAATTGGAATAAAAAGAACCCTTGTTCTCGGATGCATAAAGCCCTCATTGTTTGTTTTAATTGCAAGTGAGAGAGAGACGACCCTAGGATAGAGCCAAGTCTGGATTTCTTACTTACTACTGGTTCTTTCTTTTTAGGCGATTAGCTACTTTTCAGTGAGGAATACGGGTAGCCGGTAAACGGTCCGGACTTCCTTCGCAGAGTGGGAGGTTTAGAGGACGCATTAGTCCTCAAGGAACGGGTAGCCGTATTTATACGGTCCGTACTTACTCCTATACTGGCTGAAAGTAGGTCAAACTAGTCGTAAGAACCGGGCCAATCTGTAGGAAAATACAGGCACCTAACAGCTCGTTAATCTTTCCAAGATTGTATTCTCACCAACTAAAATTGACCAGATAATTCGGCCGAACTCTTACGGACATCATGTGTTGAGTTGGTGAAATTGGGGGTTTGAATTGCATTTGTATTGTGTGAGTTCACTCCGCACATTTACGTGCACCGTAGAACTAGTGCCTCATTGAATATCGTGATCTAATCGGTTCTTTTGACATCGAAGATGACTGATTGGGGGGATATTTATTCGGACTTTGCGAATCTCTCGTTGAACCCTTCAAAAAGTACGTCTTCAAATGTCCAAGCACAACTTGGACCAACCTGGACTCATGACCCTCTTGAGCCCAGGACCACTCACTCTCGGGATGGTTACTCTCAAACCATTCCATTTCTCTCTTCCCACCTCACCGAGGAAGACCATCACCTCGGTGAGAATATCATGATTCATAAATCCTCTTCTAATCCAGAACACCTTGCTGATTCAGGACATAAAGAAGATTCAAGTAAAATGCCAAAGAAGAAAGAAGAGGAAGAAGAGAACCATGAAGACCCGATGAAAATGATACTAGCCCGATTAGCTGCATCTGAGCAGCAACATGCATTACTGAGAGCTCAGTTAGGACGGTTAAATGTTGGGGTCCAACTACCAATGGATGCGGCATACAACCCCGGACAATATCAAATTCATAACTACTTGAGTCCGGCCGAACCCACTGTTGACTTTGAGTTGAAGCCGCACTTTCTGAACCTGCTGCCACATTTTGATGGGAATGCTTCTGAGGAGCCATATGCATTCCTAAGGGACTTTGAGCTCATCTGTGCTAACCTCAAACATAATAATGTTAGCCAGGATTATATTAGGCTCAAAGCCCTTCCATTTACCTTGGGTGGAAAAGTCGATTACTGGGTGAAGAATCTTGGAATCATCATCACCACTTATGCCCAGTTCAAGGACTTATTCCTAAAGAAGTTCTACCCATTGAGTAGAACTAACATGATGAGGATGCGAATTACGAGTTTTTTCCAGTTACCCCATGAAGCCTTCTGTGATGCTTGGGAAAGATTTAAGGACATCCTGCAGAAGTGTCCTTGTCATGGATTAGATGACAACATCTTGGTCCAATCCTTCTTTACTGGTCTCAACCCTGAGATGCAGGGTTTAGTGAGCGCTGCCTGTGGAGGCAGCTATACATCACGAGGAGCGGATACCGTCTCGAGGGTATTCGAACAGATGGCTGAAACTAGCCGCTCACAGATGGCCAGCAGGGCCTATACACCATCCCCCAGTTCACTCTCATTTGGAGGGGGAAAATTAGCTATAGTCGATCTCTCTCAGGACGTGATTCCTAGCATGGGACTTCTTGCATACAAGCTTACTGTAGTAGAGAAGATCGACAGGAGGATTGATGAGTTAGACCGGAGCGTCTCCAAACTTCCAAAACAGATGGAGGAGTTGACTGAGAAGGTATCTAAGATAAGGATACCCGCCGTGACTGCACCCTCTGCTCCCGTATACCGAGTTCACCATGTTCAGGAGCGGTTGGTGTCAGGGCAACCCCAGCCGTGGGAGCAGGACCAATCCTACACCCACTCTTTCCAGCAGCCATCTCCAGTAGCAGAGACAGTCCAGGAGGAGCCTCCACCAGTTTGGGAGGTGAATGGGATATGGTATACTCAGGACCCTGCCAGGCAGGGAAGTACGGGAGACCGACAGACCTATCAGCGTCCCCCGACCTTTAACAACACCGCATTCACCTCCGCACCACCTCCGTCACAGTAGAGCCCTGGATTCCATCCACCCCAGCAGCAGAGGCAGCAGTACCAGCAGTATGGCCGACAGGGCCATTACCAGACGGGCCAGCAGGGCCCGCAACCCCAGCAGCAGCAGCAACAGAGGCAGTACACTGGCCAGCAGGGCCAGTCTTCCCGTTCTTCTTCCAGTCTTATCCACTTCCTTCATCGTCTAGTCCCATGGATATTCAGCAGCAGATACTCGACGAGCTACGTTCCTACAGGAACGAGGTTCAGGACTTACGGGTGGATGTCAACCGCATGTCCAGATGGTGAGACGAGCAGACTGCACCCTCTACCTCGATCCCAGCCCAAGTTCAGGCTAACCCCAATAGCCTTAACCGTTCTAGTTCTCAGCAGCACTTTGGTCAGGTATACTATTCAGCATCTCCTAAATCTGAACATGAGATTCTTTCATGTGATGAGGCTAACCACATGTCACTCAAGAGCGGAAGGACCGTGGTCGTACCTGACCGGGCAAGGGACACGAGGAGGGGCATCTCTGGAGCTCTACCTGAGGAGTCTTCAGAGGACGAGGAGGAGAGGCATCATATTTCAGAGCCCCATCAGCACCATTCGAGGATTTCCACTCAGTGAGCCGAGAGGAGGAGGAGATCACGTATGTAGCATCGTCAGCATGGATATTCTTCTGAGTCTACGGAGGACCTTGCATCTCCGGTTGTGGCGGATACCACTCCAGCTTCTATTCCACAACCTGTAGTAGATAGTTTAGATTTTAAGTCCATGTTGCATCAAAAAGATTCTTGTATGAAGAACTCTGTTTCCGTTAATGCAAAGAATGATCTTTCAGTTCATGATTCAGACTCTTCATCCTATGTTTCCCTAACTTCAATCCCTTTCCCCCGTTCTCTTACGGCAGGAAAGCGCATCAAAAAGATTCAGAAAGATGACCCTGATATGGCACGGTTTTGTAAAGAAAACATCACAGTTAAGGTGCCATTTGATGAATATGTGGCTAACCATCCTGCCTTCCAAAAATACCTTAAGGTGAGATGCACACCTAGAAGGGTTAGCAGGAAGAAAGATAACCGAAATATAAAGACACATGTCTTATCAGTAGCCACAACCTATTGTCTCAAGAATCAGACTTTGCCAAAGAAAAAGAGAGACGTGGGTGCTCACTATGTGGAGAGTCGTATTGACGACATTGCATTTGCACGCACACTCTTAGATAACGGTTCTTCAATCAACTTACTTCCCTTAGCATTATATCAGAAATTGGAGTTGGGACCACTTCGCAAATCTAGAGCTTTACTCCAATTCGCAGATCGTTCAATGAAGAGACCTAAGGGAGAAGTGAAGAACGTCGTTATCTCGATTGAGGGGCAGAACTATCAGGTGGACTTCACATTCTTGGACATGGAGACCCCCAATCATTGGAGAGAATCTCAGATCATTCTCGGGTGACCCTTCCTTAGGACCGCAGGCGCAACTTTCGATTATGGTACGGGAATGATGAAGTTCCGTTCTTCAGGCGGAGAAGTGAACCTTGAGATGAAGCAAACCAAGTGTCAGCGACCCGATTCAGAGAGTAGCACAGAGTACTCATCTTCAGAGGCAGACTGCAGTTTGATTAGCACAGTTGGGATTTGGGGACAGATTCCTTCGGGACAGAGCGAGACCCTTTCATCTGGAGAGGATATAGTGCATGATGTAGTTTGCCAGGTGTTGTCTGATCTTACTAGAGATGCATCAACCTATTCTCATGATGACATAGAGATCCATCCGGATCTGTCAGTTCCATCCTCTTCGGAACAATCAGGGGATATAGATGACGAGTCGGACGTGGCTTTTGCCGATTGTTTGGATACTTTTGACGATCCGACTCCCGATACTTCTGATTTGGTGGCGAGTACTACTCAGTTTAGCCCACCTTCATGCAGCACGGAATCAGATTCAAATTCAGTTCAGCCAGATCTGCCAGAACTGAAATCACTACCTCCTACACTTAAGTATGCCTTTCTTGCGGGACCCAAAGAGAGATATCATGTCATCATTAGCTCAGACTTGACTTTAGAATAGGAGTCTAGGTTGTTAGAGGTCTTAGAGAGGAACCGCAAAGCAATAGGCTGGACAGTGTCGGATCTCGTGAGCATCAACCCCGCTCTCTGCTCGCACCACATTTTTACTAAGGATAACGTGAGACCTTCCCGTGAGTTTCAGAGGAGACTTAACCCCAATCTACGGGAAGTAGTGAAGAAAGAAATTGAGAAATGGTGCAAAGCAGGGTTTATATACCCTATTTCTGACTCCAAGTGGGTGGCCCCACTTCATGTTGTCCCGAAGAAGTCGGGAATTCAGATGGTCACCAACGAGGAGGGGGTAGAGATCGCGACACGAGTACCTACGTCGTGGCGTGTCTGTGTTGACTACAGGCGCCTGAATGCCGCGACCAAGAAAGATCACTTTCCCTTGCCTTTTATTGATCAGATCTTGGAGAGACTTGCAGGGAAAGAGTTCTTCTGTTTTCTTGACGGGTACTCAGGCTACAACCATGTGGCTATAGCCCATGAGGACCAGGAAAAGACCACATTCACATGTCCATTCGGTACTTATGCTTTCAAGCGCATGCCATTCGGGCTTTGCAATGCCCCAGGCACATTTCAGCGGTGCATGATAGCCATATTTGCCGAGATGGTTGGAGATTTCCTGGAAGTGTTCATGGATGACTTCTCGGTCCATGGTGATTCTTTTGATACATGTTTAGTGCACTTGGACCGAGTCCTCACGAGGTGTAGAGAGGTGAATCTGGTACTCTCCTGGGAGAAGAGTCACTTTATGGTGACGGAGGGTATCGTGTTGGGGCATGTCATCTACAAAAGGGGAATGGAGGTTGACCCTGCCAAGGTGGAGGTGATCAAGAAACTCGATCCACCTACCAACGTAAAGTCAGTGCGGTCATTCTTAGGGCATGTTGGATTCTATAGGAGATTCATTCAAGATTTTTCAAAGATCGCCCACCCACTGACTGAGCTCTTAGGGAAAGACATAGAGTTCGTTGTAGATCACAGGTGTCTGGAGGCCTTTGAGCTCTTGAAGAGGAAGATTTGTGCCTCGCCTATCCTACAAGCTCCTGACTGGTCTATCCCCTTTGAGATCATGACTGACGCTTCAGATTTCGCTATAGGAGCTATGCTAGGACAACAGCGAGAGGGGATTCCGTTTGCGATTCATTATGCGAGCAAAGTTTTAGATCCTACACAGAAAAATTATACAGTGACTGAAAAGGAAATGCTCGCGGTAGTATGGGCCCTCGAGAAGTTCAGATCATATATTTTGGGCTCTAAGGTGACAATTTATACTGATCACACAGCCATTCGATACTTAATGGAAAAGAAGGACGCGAAGGCGCGTCTTCTTAGGTGGATTTTACTCCTTCAGGAATTTGATTTGGAGATAAAAGATAAACCTGGAGTGAAGAATGTTGTGGCTGATCACCTTTCTCGGATTGAACTTAAGGATTCTCCTGATCATGAGCGGATTAGAGAAACCTTCCCAGATGAGTCAATTTGTGTTATTGACTCACTCCCGTGGTATGCCAACATGGTGAACTATCTTGCCTCCAAGTAGGTTCCCCATGGTTGGACTAGGAGCAGCATTGATCGACTGAAGTCAGATTCGAGGAGATACCACTGGGACGATCCTTTCCTTTTCTTCGAAGGACCGGATTGTGTTTGGAGAAGGTGTATTCCTCAGGAGGAATACCAGAGTGTCCTCACATATTGTCATTCACTTGAGACTGGAGGAACCATTCGGGAAAGAGAACCGCTCACAAAGTACTTCAATGTGGATTGTATTGGCCGACCTTGTTTAGAGATGCCATTGATTTTGTACGGTCGTGCCCGATTTGTCAAAGGATGGGAGGGACAGTTGGACAGAGAGATGGAATGCCCATGCAACCGATGATTATTTGTGATGTTTTTGATGCATGGGGCATAGATTTTATGGGTCCCTTTCCCAACAGCCAAGGACATGAGTACATTTTGTTGGCGGTTGATTATTTATCTAGGTGGATGGAGGCTATCCCAACCCGAACCGCAGACAGCAAGACTGTTTGTAAGTTTGTGAGAGATCATATTATTGCTAGGTTCGGGGTGCCAAAAGTTTTGATATCTGATGGGGGTAGCCACTTTGTGAATCGAGATATGAGATCTTTAGCTAAGGACTATGGATTTGAACATAGAGTTACTAGTCCTTACCACCCACAGTCCAACGGCATGGCAGAGGTTTGGAACAGAGAGGTGAAGAGTATTTTGCATAAGTTGGTTCGTCCCGATAGGAAGAACTGGTCTCAGCTCTTGGACCAAGTTCTATGGGCCTATAGGACAGCCTACAAGACACCATTGGGTACTTCACCATTTAGAATGATCTATGGCAAGCCATGTCATTTGCCCGCAGAATTGATTCATAAATCTGAATGGGCAATTAAGAAAATTAACTGGAGTTGTCACCTAGGGAAGCTTTGCCGAAACTTGAACTTGAACGAGCTCGTGGAAATCCGAAACAGGGCATATGACAACAGTTTGATTTATAAGGACAAAGTAAAGAGATGGCATGATCAGCACATTAGGTGCAAAGACTTTGTCCCTGGGCAAAAGGTATGGTTGTTCAATGCCAGGTTGAAGATGTTCCATGGGAAGCTCAAATCTAAATGGACGGGTCCCTTTGTGGTTAAGAAAGTGCATGAGAATGGAAGCTGACCAAAGCCTAAGTATAGGGGGGACCGATGCCTGCCATGTGTATTTACTCATCATTTCTCCTCTTGACCTCGTCCGCCCCATTTTTGCTCTTCTTCTACACTTAGGCTGTCCAGAACCTAAGTATAGGGGGGCTGATGAATCTCCATTTCATCACCTTTATTCTATCATTTTGGACCTAAAAACCCTAACAAATGCATGTAAATAGCATCAATCTGTACATAATAGCATTCATTATTCATTGTATTAATTGTACATAAAATAAGGTTTTTAATGCCAAAATTATAGAATAAAGAGAAGAAAAGAAAAAGGAATAAAATATTGCAAATATTTTATGACCCTAACCCCGAGACCAAGGCCAGCATGGAATTGGTCGACAAGGAATAAAGTAGGGGGAGATAAGGGCAGCATACAATAAATACCTCATTTATTCATTCATTCATTTATGCATTTTTGGCACCTATTTTGTACATAATTATTTATTCATCAAATAAAGAAACTTTGTATATGAAAGTTGTAGATAATAATGTAAATAAAAATATAAAATTGAGTTTGTTTAAAATTAATACTCAGTGTACATTTTATACACAGAATAAAAAGCCAAAATCTCAACTTCACAGACCCATATCTTGCACATAAAAACTCCAAATCACCCAAACTCACCTTTAATTGTATATAGCATTTCATAAACTATTTTATAAAATTGGTTTCATAATTTTTGGAGTCCATATGCAGAAGTTAGGTTTTTGGCCCTTCTTGTATATAATACTAATTAAAATATTCATTTTATTAACGTTTATTATTTTCACAAATTCATATTTTTAGAATCTTGTAAATAATGTATAGAATATATTTATATATTGAAATTAAAAGAAAACCAAAGAGAGTTTGTAAAATAAAATAAGTCTATAGGCTACATAGACAAAAGGGCTATGCTACCTATATATAAATAAAAGGGGAGTTTATTCTGTTGTTCTTTATTCATCTACATTTTTATAATAATGTATATATTATATATAACTTACTAAAAATACAAATCCAAAATAAAAACAAATAAAATTCATTTAATAAATAAAATGTATATAATATACAGATAAAATACCTATAAGTATACCTACATATAAATATAATTATTTATTTAAAAATGTAAATAGACTCATAAAAATTAAATAAAAATACATGTATACTCACAAAAATTAGTTATAAAATTATAAAATAAGAAACTAAAATAATAAAATAAAATAAATAAACTAAAAATAAAATACACAAGAATACATGTAAATACATACATATACACATTATTTTAATAAAACCGTAATAAAATACTTCAAAAAAATAAATAAAAATCATAAATAAATACTACATTAATTTATAAACATTTTCTATTTTTAAGCAAAACCTAATTAATTCATTTATTAGGTTAAAATAAAGAGTCAAATTCGGGCTGACATGGACCAATCACAGCCCTGCCAATGTTGACCGCGGTCAACTGTCCCCTCAGCCTGCAGCCCGTCAAATCTGTCCAACCTTGCGTTTTCACCGAATTTCCCCGATCAACCTGTCACTCTAATGACATAGATCTCTTCACGGAAATTACTCCCAAAAGAGTGTACATACACGCCCATGCCTTGTTTCCCTTGTATATAGCCTCGATTTCTTATTTTTAGCCGGTCAATAAGGGCTCCCATTATGTTCAAAAATAAATCAGCCTCCAAAGCCCGCTAGATTTGTCAGACCCCCCGTCTTCTCCCATTTTTCCCGGCTGCCCCGTCCATCGATTGCCTTTGCTTCCTTCACAAGAAATGCTCCTGGTATCTTGTACATCCACGCCCCCATTTTCAATTTAATGTATATATCACCGATTCCTTATTATTTTCCGGTCAATAAGGGCACATACACATGTTTATAAATAAACCTTCTTCCTCCTCCAAAATTTTTTGGCCATTTCCCTAGCCCTAGAGATCCCCACCTTCGGCCAAGAGTGCATCCAGGTGACAGATGGAGGTCCCCTGAAGGTTGTGGAAGCTCATGGAGGAAGGAGATGCGCCCACGGCGGCGCTCCGGCAGCCGTCCTGCTCCTTGGCCCTCCGGCCAAGTCGAGTCTACGCATTTATGATTTTTAGTTAGGTTTTCGTTCCAGCATTTTATTTATGTCTTTTATTTCGCATTTAGATTATTAGTGTGTTTTAGATTAGGTAAATCGAAGTTCGCCGGAGCTCTGCTCCGGCGACTTCGCCACTGTGTTTCCGACCGTTTTTCCGACGCCATTTCGCTTCCATTCCGTTCCTCTCCGTGTTCTCCACCTCCCAGCCACCTTTGTCCAACCAGATCTGTTCCAGATCTGCGAATCGATGCTCACCTCCTCCGCTTCGCCGGAGCATCGCCACCCCGTCCATTTTTTCATGCTAACAGCTTCGATTTTTGGTCGAGGAGCATCGCCTCGAGCCATGTGGTCTTTCTGTGCAGGTCTAGTGCGCCAAGATGCACCAGGAGACGAAGTACACGCCGGCGGAGGTAACTGGAGCACCTTGCCTTTTCCGACCTCGCAAGGGCGCTCCAGTCGTCCTCTGGCCGATCTGAAGCCTCCAGCAGATAGAGTGGAGCACCTGCGACGTGTGGGGACCTTTAGGAGCAGCAACGAGCGTCGGGGAGGAGAGATCTCGCCGGGAGAAACTCGCAAGCTGCGAGTTCCTCCCCTGTTCTTCCAGCACCTCTCCTAGCCGTCGGATGAAGATGAAGGCCCCAGTTCGAGCGCCAGCCGTCCGATGGAGCCATGTCCAGACCGTCGGATCACCCCGGGTGATCTAATCTTCACCGCCCATCGTCGGGAGCATCATCGGCTCACGTGGAAGCGCCACGTGTTCAAGTCACGCACATCAGCCGTAGGATCCAGCTCCTTTGGGGGTAATTTTCACTTATGCCCCCGCCTTTTTGAGTATTTAATATTTAATTTTGTAAATAAATTATAACATTGTAAATAAATTGTAAATTTTGCTAAAGGACCCCGGTACTTCCTTAAATTGCATTTTGGTCCTTCCGCGCCTCACGTGCAGTCCCACGTGAGACGCGTGAAATTTTCACCTTAACCCTGGCGGTTTTTGTTTATTGTAAAATGGTTCTAAAAGTTTAAATAAATGTTTTATTTCTGTTGTATTTTTGCACCTATGCCCCTGTGACTTATTTTATTTGCAAAAAATACCCCTGTCAGGTTGTTTTATTTTTGCATCTTTATGTATTTATTATAAATACCTAGGTGGCTTTTAAAAATACAAAAAAAATTAGGATAAATGCTTCATGCCTTGTATTTCCACGCCCTTATTTTATTTGCATTTTTTCGCATTTTTTCCTAATTATTAAAAATGAAAAAGAAGCCCTTTTTGTACTGTCTAAATTAAAAAAAATACAAAAAAATTAGAAAATGTTTTTGAAAATGTCCAAAAAAAATTATATATGGTATAATTATATATATATTGAGTCCAGAAATTAAAAAAACCCTAAAAATATGAAAAAGAAAAATAAAAAAAATCAGAAAAACCCAAAACCCACAAAAACAATAAAAGGACATGAACAATGGATTGAATAAATGATACATCACATACATTCCCTTCGCCTCCCAGTGTTCGACCTCTACCTGTACTTACACCTATACACATTTTACATGTAGAGTTATAATAAATTTTAACTCCACATTTTTAGATATTCATTGCATATATTTATTGTGGGTTAATTGTTGATTGATCTGGGGATCTTTAAGTGGTTGACTCAGCGATTGGATCTCTCGCCTTGTGAGATATCTAGACCCTTGATTTTCCCCAGTCATCAAATGGCGCCGTTGCCGGGGAGGCAACGGATTTTGTATGATTTGTATGGTTATTTGTTCATTTATTTGATTCTTTGTTCATGTCCTTCATTTATTTATTTGTGTGATTTTTATTTTTATTTTTATTTGATATTATTGATTGACTGCTCTGACCACCTCTTTCTTTTTGTCTTTGATGCGAGGGACCTCCAAGCGAAGGAGGACCTCCTAGGAGGACCTATGCACCCGAGCGAGGCGGTGTTGGCTTTTCTATGCCAAGCCAACAGGGGAGAGCATCCATGACACATGAAGGAGAATTTTTGAAGACAGTCTCCATTTTCATGCATTTTATTTTATTTTAATATGTACATTTATGTGAGAGAGTGACCCTTAGAATTTTGTAATAATACAGGACTCTCACAGGTACACTTCTACTCCCGAGGTCCATTGCCTGAGGGATTGTTCCCTTGGGGGCCTCGATGATTTTGACTCTTTTTCTCTTCTTTTATTTTATTATTTTGTGTGAATGAGCCCTTAGCTGTAGGAATTGCTTGCTCGTAGAGTTAGGTCCAAACACCCTAATTGATTTGCATGTACCTATAGTTCGCTTTGGACCTAGATCAAACTCTAAACAGCCGCTCATTTATCTCTTAGCCTTTGTGCCACAGCGAGCCCCGCAAAGCGCTTTCTCCTAAGCTCAAGTGTGTTGAGCACAGAGGAGGGGTGAGCCAAGACCGGACTTTTTGAGGCTAAAGATGAATGAGCGACTTGTGGTGCTTCACGATAATAGCAATTTCGGTACCTAGTGCGATTTCTTCGGTTTGCATTTGCATATAGCATAGGTTTTAAATTCTGTTCTGCATCCCGCATGGAGAGAGCTGGGAGGCACTGTAAGTCTTCTTACTTAGCATGCATCATTGATTTCCGACTTGCATGGCTTTTCTAATCTTCTCCCTCTGATTTTACCAACCTAGGATGCTTAATGGAAATTAGAACCTCGATAGGCACGTGCATTGAAAATACCCAAAAAAAGTGATAACTTAAATAAAATCGGGACTGCTAACTCTATTGGACTTAAAAATAAAAACGTAATGGATTCCTTGTCTTGGGGAGAGCAACCCCCTCATTGTATGTGTTTTAAATGCTCATGTAGACACTAAGGAGTAGAGCCCAAAATCCCATCAAGCCTCCTAAGTGATTGTACAATTTTTGTGATTTTCACCTAACTCTAAAATCGAAAAGATACATGACCGTCACCTGATGGTTTTCGCCGTGTTGAGTAGGTGAATTGGGGGGTTTTTGCCTTGTGTATTGATTGCCACTTGGAGTTCGTTGTGTTTTTCACTCATTATTAGAGTAGTCGGTCCCGCCCGTGTGAGTCATGCATTTTTATCTTTGAGTCTCTCTACCCCTCTTATACATATATCTCTTCATCATGCATCGAGTCGTGATATTGGCGCTTGAGCTCAATCATTCTTCGCCAAGTCCTTTGTTTCCCGCTTCTTCACCATCTTCTATGTATCCATCGTACCATCTTCTCTGGTTCGAGGAGAGACTGCTCTTCAGACCGCAATTTTGACGGTGTTCCCGCCTTGTGTGGAACACCTAATTTTGTCTATGTACCGATCTTCTCACCCGCCCTCCTCGTTCCCTCTGTATCACCTTTCTACCACCCATGATATTGGCACGCCCGCTCAATCAGCTTCTCCACCCCTTTGTGTACCCTTCTTATTCATCTTCCTCGTGTCCCCCGTATCATCTCTCCCTTTACCCGGGAATGTTGTGCATATTGATAAGGCTCGCATCGAGGATTATTTATACATATTATTAGTGTAAGTCGGGCCTATGATGTTGAGGTTGCTGAGATTGGTTTGGTGGATTTGTTTTTGATACATGCATATGGGCTTCTTGAGGATTTTTGCTGATGCACAAAGCATAGGTGTGATGCATTATTGAGGAATTTTAGTTCTCGCACACCGGATTAAGGATGTGATGTGATGCGATGACTCGATGAAGATTTCATGAGCATTGATTGATCTACCTCTTTGAGGTTCCACCCATCTTGGTTTTAAGGAATGACTGATTATTCTAATTTGGACTTCTTGATAAGGGTGTGCGAATCCTACATGATCTCTCATTTTCTTGATTGACCCATCCTTAATCTCCTTACTCTCTTATCCACCCTGGCACTTAGAGGATTCCTGACTATTTTTTGTGCCATCTCAGCTGACTGGATTGACCCAAGGGATGTTTGGTGAATGACATGATTATTCCCTCCCTTGCATGATCTTATGCCCTCCAAATGATTGAATGATTTATTGCTTTTGAGGACCTGAGATGACGTGCCAGCATTTCCATGACCTACATTGATCTAACTCGCAGTGCTCCCCGAGGACTAGCTGCGGGAGAATACTACAATTTCTAGGACTGCGGTTTCATTCACTGCTTGGGTCGCCATTGTGATAGGACCTGAAACCGAGTCAGATACTATTCTTGATTGGCCTCCACCTGGTGATTGTGTACCTGACCTGTCAGTACACGAGGCCAATGCACTAGACTCATCTGAGTCCGCTCACCTTGACGGTCCTCGCAAGGCAGAGCTCCACTTTTCTGATTATTCCATGCTTAGTTCATAGCTCTCCGAGGGTTCTCTACGAGACGATATGACGCATTGTATCTCTCGTGGTCTCTTCTGCGGGTAGATGATCTGTCGTCTACCGAGGCCACAATTTCTATGGATCCGTCTGATGGATCCGGCTCCTTTGAGCCCTGATCTCTCCTTGATGACCCTCGCAAGGTAGAGGCACTTTCTGACTATTCCTTTCCTAGATTGCACCACTCTCCGAGGACTATCTGCGAGAGATTGCGACACTCTATTCACGCTCGATTCCACCTTGCTGATTGTGTCTCCGATCTGCGGAGCACGGAACCGAGTCGTTTGATATACTTGATTTTTGGTTCCATCTTGAGTTGCCCATCCGATCTATGGATCATGGGACCCATCTGATTACACTGCTTTGAGTCTGCTCGCCTTGATGGTCCCCGCAAGGTTGAGCTCCTAATATCTGCTATTTTCATGCCTAGTGGGCAGCCCGCTCCCCGAGGGTTATTTGCGGGACGCTGCCACACTTTCTCGATTTTACGGTTTCTTCTGCTGGTAGCCGATCTGTCGCATACCGAGACCGTTTCTATGATCCATCCGATGGATCATGCTCCTTTGAGCCCGCTCTCCTTGACGACCCTCGGAAGGGTGAGCTTCTGTTCTAATTATTCATTGACTAGCATGTACTACTCCCCGAGGGTTATCTGCAGGAGAGTACATCATTTTCTATGAACTCGGCTTCATCCCTGGTTGTGTCTCCTTTCTGATGGAGCACGGAGCCGAGTACTCTGACTACTCTCTGACTTTGCTTACCTTGAGGACCCTCGCAAGAGTGAGCCACATGTTGTGTTGTTCGGTGTATTCTTGTGACTTTCAGATTATATCACCACCGTGCATCACACAGTCTCATACGCTTTATTTTATATCTATCTGAGACTCTGATTGACCGGAGGAGTTTGTACTGCTCTTTCTTCCTCCCGGTCTTACGGTATCAGCTATATTCCCCCATGATGACCATATGAGCCGTTCATCTGCTTCATGCTACCGGACCCGATATCCAACTTTCCGATCTGATTATCCCCGGTAGCCGACACCCACATGACTGCATATCAGGGTGTCTTTTCACCTTCTGGCTGAGTCCTCGTTCTCACAGGGAGACGACGACGATAGTACGGTAGTCGCTTACCAGACACCGTCCTGTACTTCACTTGATTTTCACCGATTGTATATATGTGTACCTTTTTCATTCTTTCTCCCGTACGTTCTGTGTGCCCCAGATCTATCACCACATCTTTGTGTCTACACTTAGGACGTACCTTGTCCTAAGTATAGGAGGGCACACACCGAGTTGTTCTTTCCTTGCACATTTTCGTCACTTCTATTGTTGCCTATACTAAGGGATATCTCACCCTAAGTATAGGGGAGTGATGTGTAGATTCTCAACGATCTTTTCATCAATTTGTATATATCTCTCTTTTCTTCTTTTCTTCATTTCCTTTTCATATGTCTTTATCTCAATAAAAGGTGTCGCCCCTTTGTGTCAGTTTTCTGTACTTAGGACGTACTTTGTCCTAAGTATAGTGGGGCGCACCCTTGATTTGTTAAATCTTTGATCAGTTTATCCCCACCCTTGACCCTCCCTGCTTTGTGTACAGTCTGCTATACTTAGGATTACTTAATCCTAAGTATAGGGGGGGCGGTCAACTTCTCATTCATTTATTTCTTATTCGTATATTTTTTAGACCTGTCTATACTCAGTACGAGTTATGTCTTCTCTTTTCTTTTCCGATCTATGAGGACATAGCTCAAGCTAAGTATAGGGGGGGTCGTATATACTATGTATATACTTTAGCCATAACTCGTACTTTCGTATTTTACTAATAAATATGGCTAATAATTCTTTAAAAACCCTTAATAAAAAGATGGGATTATTCCTCAAATTCTTCTGTATATACTGATTAATAAATCAGGTGAAAATATTTTTTGCAAAATGTTTGAAAAATAGTTTAAAAAGTATTGTGAACATTTATTGAAAACTGTTTTGAAAACATTTTGTTACATGTTTTCAACCTTTGTAAAAATGTGTGGTTTGTAAATATTTATTTTCTTTGTGTGAAATAAAATGTTTGAAAAATGATTTGCAAATGGTTTGAAAAATGGTTGCAAAAATACTTTGAAAAATCTATATATACTGTTTTGAAAAACCTTTGCAAAATGATTTTCAAATGTGTGTACATGTTTGCAAAAATGTTTGTAAAAATTATTTTGGACTATAGTTTTCAAAAATTGTTTGAAAAATTTGTGTTAAAAAAATTTGAGGAATAGTCACATATAATAAATAACTAAAATACTATATTATTATTTTAAATAGAAATAATAAGTATACATATATACCTGTAAATAAAACCTAAATTCTAAATTCTTTAAAAATCATTAAAATAAAGCGGCACGCCCGTGTAAATAGTTGTACATATTTTGAGTGCCCAAATTATTTTATTTGCAAAAATTCTTTGTGTAAAAATTAATCTCTTTGATTCTTTGAAAAATTGCATTATTCTTTGCATATTTGTAAATAGCATTTGCATTGCATTCATCTTCTTTGATTGAGCTTGATAATTGAACTAGTCCAATAAAGTCGAAGATTGGAGCTTGGTTGGACCTTACTGCACCTAATTGCACTGGAACCTTATGGGAACTAGGTTTAAGGTACTTCAGGTCTATTCAGACTTAATTCTTTGAGAAATCAGGGCTGGGTTCAAGTCACCTCAGTGGACTAACTAGAACTTTTCGAAACACACGTATGACTCTTGCCGACCGTGACCTAACTTGGACACTTGCACCTTTCACTTGGCTCAACTCTGTTGGAGTGGTGAGGGGATTGGATTTGCCAGTCTGAGACGCACACGGGTGGAAACATTCGTCCTCGTCTAGGGAGGGAAGTGCACCCCAACCTGGTCCAATAGCCATGAGGTCTAAAGACAGGAGATTGTGGGTTGCAATAATGCTTCCAAAAAGGGATAGTCTTCTGGCTCAAGAGGAAAAACTCCTTATGTAAATGCTGCTGTAAATAGTATGTTGAAAAAAAAAAGAGAAAGAAAAACTCCAAAAAAAGTGGACATGCTTGTAAAATAAAAAAATAAAGTGCATGCCGGAGTATGTATATATGTTGTATAGAAAATAAGCAAGCTTGAGCATCAAAGTTATACCATGTGAGCCTGCAGCTGGATGACTTGACTGCACTGGTCTTGCATCACAGGATAGGTAGCTACACTGGCTACCGTCCATTCTTTTCTCTACCTCCTCCTCTTGAGTTGGATGCCACTTGAACTTAGAAGGGAATACCCCGCTCCTCGAGGAAAGAGCTGTTGGATTAGGGAATCATTGGGTTGTCATTCTGGAGAAGTCAGACTCTTTGTCATTCCAGTTGGGGAGAGCCACTATCACTTACACTGTACAAGTCAGCTTCATAGTCATAAGGGTTTGCGTATGATGTAGGCTAGTTCTGACCTGGCTATTGAGGTGATTTGAACCGAGTTCTGTGACTCTCAGAGGCTGTTGTGTTTTAAATTTGGTTCCCTACCAGGTTCCACACACATTTTCACACCAAGGTCTAACCTGAGCTCCAAACTTTGATTTTGTACAGATAAGTTTAATAATCATGATCAATTCAATTTATTCATTGAATTCTTTATTTTTGCCTTTTCTTTTCTTCTTATTCTTTGTTCTTTTTGTACTTATTGCATAAGTAGTTGCTAGGAACTAGCAAAGGCAAGTATAGGGGGGTGATGAATCTCCATTTCATCACCTTTATTCTATCATTTTGGCCCTAAAAACCCTAACAAATGCATGTAAATAGCATCAATCTGTACATAATAGCATTCATTATTCACTGTATTAATTGTACATAAAATAAGGTTTTTAATGCCAAAATTATAGAATAAAGAGAAGAAAAGAAAAAGGAATAAAATATTGCAAATATTTTATGACCCTAACCCCGAGACCAAGGCCAGCATGGAGTTGGTCGACAAGGAATAAAGTAGGGGGAGATAAGGGCAGCATACAATAAATACCTCATTTATTCATTCATTCATTTATGCATTTTTGGCACCTATTTTGTACATAATTATTTATTCATCAAATAAAGAAACTTTGTATATGAAAGTTGTAGATAATAATGTAAATAAAAATACAAAATTGAGTTTGTGTAAAAATAATACTCAGTGTACATTTTATACACAGAATAAAAAGCCAAAATCTCAACTTCACAGACCCATATCTTGCACATAAAAACTCCAAATCACCCAAACTCACCTTTAATTGTATATAGCATTTCATAAACTATTTTATAAAATTAGTTTCATAATTTTTGGAGTCCATATGCAGAAGTTAGGTTTTTGGCCCTTCTTGTATATAATACTGATTAAAATATTCATTTTATTAACGTTTATTATTTTCACAAATTCATATTTTTAGAATCTTGTAAATAATGTATAGAATACATTTATATATTGAAATTAAAAGAAAACCAAAGAGAGTTTGTAAAATAAAATAAGTCTATAGGCTACATAGACAAAAGGGCTATGCTACCTATATATAAATAAAAGGGGAGTTTATTCTGTTATTCTTTATTCATCTACATTTTTATAATAATGTATATATTATATATAACTTACTAAAAATACAAATCCAAAATAAAAACAAATAAAATTCATTTAATAAATAAAATGTATATAATATACAGATAAAATACCTATAAGTATACCTACATATACATATAATTATTTTTTTAAAAATGTAAATAGACTCATAAAAATTAAATAAAAATACATGTATACTCACAAAAATTAGTTATAAAATTATAAAATAAGAAACTAAAATAATAAAATAAAATAAATAAACTAAAAATAAAATACACAAGAATACATGTAAATACATACATATACACATTATTTTAATAAAACCGTAATAAAATACTTCAAAAAAATAAATAAAAATCATAAATAAATACTACATTAATTTATAAACATTTTCTATTTTTAAGCAAAACCTAATTAATTCATTTATTAGGTTAAAATAAAGAGTCAAATTCGGGCTGACATGGACCAATCACAGCCCTGCCAATGTTGACCGCGGTCAACTGTCCCCTCAGCCTGCAGCCCGTCAAATCTGTCCAACCTTGCGTTTTCACCGAATTTCTCCGATCAACCTGTCACTCTAATGACATAGATCTCTTCACGGAAATAACTCCCAAAAGAGTGTACATACACGCCCATGCCTTGTTTCCCTTGTATATAGCCTCGATTTCTTATTTTTAGCCGGTCAATAAGGGCTCCCATTATGTTCAAAAATAAATCAGCCTCCAGCCCGCTAGATTTGTCAGACCTCCCGTCTTCTCCCATTTTTCCCGGCTGCCCCGTCCATCGATTGCCTTTGCTTCCTTCACAAGAAATGCTCCTGGTATCTTGTACATCCACGCCCCCATGTTAAATCTAATGTATATATCACCGATTCCTTATTATTTTCCGGTCAATAAGGGCACATACACATGTTTATAAATAAACCTTCTTCCTCCTCCAAAATTTTTTGGCCATTTCCCTAGCCCTAGAGCTCCCCACCTTCGGCCAAGAGTGCATCCAGGTGACAGATGGAGGTCCCCTGAAGGTTGCGGAAGCTCATGGAGGAAGGAGATGCGCCCACGGCGGCGCTCCGGCAGCCGTCCTGCTCCTTGGCCCTCCGGCCAAGTCGAGACTGCGCATTTATGATTTTTAGGTAGGTTTTCGTTCCAGCATTTTATTTATGTCTTTTATTTCGCATTTAGATTATTAGTGTGTCTTAGATTAGGTAAATCGAAGTTCGCCGGAGCTCTGCTCCGGCGACTTCGCCACTGTGTTTCCGACCGTTTTTCCGACGCCATTTCGCTTCCATTTCGTTCCTCTCCGTGTTCTCCACCTCCCAGCCACCTTTGTCCAACCAGATCTGTTCCAGATCTGCGAATCGATGCTCACCTCCTCCGCTTCGCCGGAGCATCGCCACCCCGTCCATTTTTTCATGCTAACAGCTTCGATTTTTGGTCGAGGAGCATCGCCTCGAGCCATGTGGTCTTTCTGTGCAGGTCTAGTGCGCCAAGATGCACCAGGAGATGAAGTACACGCCGGCGGAGGTAACTGGAGCACCTTGCCTTTTCCGACCACGCAAGGGCGCTCCAGTCGTCCTCTGGCCGATCTGAAGCCTCCCGCAGATAGAGTGGAGCACCTGCGACGTGTGGGGACCTTTGGGAGCAGCAACGAGCGTCGGGGAGGAGAGATCTCGCCGGGAAAAACTCGCAAGCTGCGAGTTCCTCCCCTGTTCTTCCAGCACCTCTCCTAGCCGTCGGATGAAGATGAAGGCCCCAGTTCGAGCGCCAGCCGTCCGATGGAGCCATGTCCAGACCGTCGGATCACCCCGGGTGATCTAATCTTCACCGCCCATCGTCGAAGCGTCATCGGCTCACGTGGAAGCGCCACGTGTTCAAGTCACGCACATCAGCCGTAGGATCCAGCGCCTTTGGGGGTAATTTTCACTTATGCCCCCGCCTTTTTGTGTATTTAATATTTAATTTTGTAAATAAATTATAACATTGTAAATAAATTGTAAATTTTGCTAAAGGACCCCGGTACTTCCTTAAATTGCATTTTGGTCCTTCCGCGCCTCACGTGCAGTCCCACGTGAGGCGCGTGAAATTTTCACCTTAACCCTGGCGGTTTTTGTTTAGTGTAAAATGGTTCTAAAAGTTTAAATAAATGTTTATTTCTGTTGTATTTTTGCACATATGCCCCTGTGACTTATTTTATTTGCAAAAATACCCCTGCCAGGCTGTTTTATTTTTGCATCTTTATGTATTTATTATAAATACCTAGGTGGCTTCTAAAAATACAGAAAAATTAGGATAAATGCTTCATGCCTTGTATTTCCACGCCCTTATTTTATTTGCATTTTTTCGCATTTTTTTCCTAATTATTAAAAATGAAAAAGAAGCCCTTTTTGTACTGTCTAAATTAAAAAAATACAAAAAAATTAGAAAATGTTTTTGAAAATGTCCAAAAAAATTATATATGGTATAATTATATATATATTGAGTCCAGAAATTAAAAAACCCTAAAAATATGAAAAAGAAAAATAAAAAAATCAGAAAAACCCAAAACCCACAAAAACAATAAAAGGACATGAACAATGGATTGAATAAATGATACATCACATACATTCCCTTCGCCTCCCAGTGTTCGACCTCTACCTGTACTTACACCTATACACATTTTACATGTAGAGTTATAATAAATTTTAACTCCACATTTTTAGATATTCATTGCATATATTTATTGTGGGTTAATTGTTGATTGATCTGGGGATCTTTAAGTGGTTGACTCAGCGACTGGATCTCTCGCCTTGTGAGATATCTAGACCCTTGATTTTCCCCAATCATCAGGGGCGGATCGACTTCTATATTTTTTTTATTATTTTAGCCATCCTACGCTTAGTACGAGCTATGTCTTTTTATCACCTGGTGCCATGAGGACATAGCACAAGCTAAGTATAGGGGGCGTGTATATATTACATATATACTTTACCCATAGCTCGTACTTTCGCGTATTTTTGTATATATTATACAATAATTATGGGATGGGTAAAAAAACTTCTTCCTAAAAAAACTCTTTTTCCTTATTTTCTAAAAAAACTTTTCAAAAAAATCCTCTTTAAAAAAAACTTTTTCAAAAAAAAGTCTTTTCTTATTTACCTATCTTTTTCAAAAAAAACTCTTGAAAAAAAAAAGAAGCAAAACTTTTATAACCAAAAAAAAACTTCTTTACCTTTGTTTGTAAAAAAACCCTTTTTGAAAAAAAAAACTTTTCTAAAACTTACAAAAAACACAAAAAAACAAACAAAAAAACATTCATAAAAAAAACTAAAAAAACTAACTAGTAAGTTGGTTTAATCCCTGACACCATTCACTTTCAGACAAGACTAGTGATGTTCAAGAACACTTGGTTTATGAGGTCTTGAGATTTCGAGTTAACCAGCCTTAGTCATTAGGGTCCTTGACTTAATTATTTACATTTTCCTAGTTTGAAAGATTTGTGTGCTATATTGCATGCTTAGTCTCTACCTTAAGAATATGATCAGCACCTCACATACACGACTGCAGTTATGATGAGATGAGTTGAAATTTCACTTGAGGAACTGGGATGAGGGATTTGAGTTTGAACTTGATTTAATGATGCTCGAGGATGGGATAAAATCAATGAAGGCTTCATGAAACCTGAGTGTCAGCACATTTAGCCAGTATGAGAACATGGTTCTTGTACTATCTCTTGATATTTACCTATGTGCCAGGGTGTGATAAAATAAAAAAATATTGATCAGTGTGCGCCAACTCTTGGTAAAAGCAGTGGAGCTGGCCAAAAATATTACAAAGCAATGAAATGTCAAAGAAAAGCTCTCATTCCACAAAGTCAATTATCAAAAGAGCTTCCACCAAAGGTGAGCGCTCCCAACCATTTCAAAGTGTCCACTTGGACCACCACTATTAGGACCAGGAGTCGGGCTTGCACCAAAAAAGGGCTCTGCATCGTAAATGCTACAAGTCTGGGTGTAGAAGGTACGATAGGTACTCAAAAAAGGCACACCTCGGTGTACTCCCAGGAAAACAAGTGCAGACGGCTCCAACTTCTCTTAACGGACGCACTGATCAACACCAAAAAAAATATGTGTTGCGTAATAAGGCACTTGAGAGGATCCTTGTTCCAATGAGAGGGAGGGAAGAAATGACACAATCCTATGTCCTCCATCAACTGGCCTTCCATCTACACTTTCAAGTCTGACAACTAAAGAGACGGTGGATTGGATTGCAAGAAATGATTTATTCCCTAGTGTTGAGGATCGGGTCCATAGGAGAGTCTCTTGGACTAGAACCTTTGGTGACGTTGTGACTCTACTCTTGTAACTGCGGTCAACACTTAAAGTCATATCCCTACTTTATATGTATACAAAGAGAGTCTGATGATTAGGGAAATTGGGTACCTTTTGACTAGAGCTTGGTTCAGCTTAGAATTTTAGGATCTCTAAAACCGAGAGTTCTTGAACAGATCAAGTCTTGTATTCACATGCACAGTCAGGGGTTAACCCAACTTATTCATTCTTTATTTGCTTGAGGACTAGCAAAGTTTAAGTATAGGGGGGTGATGAATCCGCGATTCATCATCGCAATATCTTGATCTTAGCAAAATCACCGAGTAAAATTCCAAATAAATGTCCATAAAATCAATAAATTAACAAAATAAGTCTTGTAAATAAAACACACTAATTAGTGTATATTAGATTGTACAAAATAAATTACACATAAAAAGCCTCTTTATACATGTAAATAGCCCAAAACTTCATGTATTTTTAATAATTTCATTTCAACTCCTTTTTGACTAATTCTTTCTCTAACATATTTATAAAAATGTGTATAAAAATAAAAAAAATACAAAACAAATTTCATCTCAAATAAATGCTCCTAGATCCCAAAGAGAAAAAGCCGTAAAGTTCAACTTCCAAGCTAAATTCCCTCTCCGTATGAACTCCAAATTCATCAAACTCACTTTTAAAGTTCAAGTTAGAAAATTTTCTTTCCAACGGAAGTGGTTTTATTAAAATCGGAGCTCGTTTGCAAAAGTTGGGTTTTGGGACCTAGATGTACATTGTATATCATGTATATATGCATTCTTTCTTTAATTTTTATTGTATCTTTCTTAATTACTAAAAATACAAAAAAATTATACTTGTGTTGTATTTTAATTATACTATTTTATTGTATTTTTTCGTTGTAAATATCTCTTATTAAAAAGACAAAAAAATTTACATATTAGAAAAGTAAAAAAATGTGTACATGTTGTTTGTCTTCCCTTGTAAATTCTCCACTATTTCTCTTCTCTTTTTATTTTTATTGTATCTAAAGTCGCCAACTTTATTTATTTATTTATTTATTATTTAATTTCCATTCTCTACAATAACCACCAATTCAACTCCATTATTCCACCATTTTTCCCAACCTCCCATTCAACTCCACCACTTTGATAACCTCTCATTCCATTCTCTTTATATACCTCTCATTCTCCTCAATTTTGCCTTTGATCCATCTTTATGTGAGGAGAGCCTAGTTCCCTGAGTTGAATCGGTGACAGCGACGCAACCGCGGTCGAGCGACGACGGCCCTCTCTCCGGTGTGATCCGTTGGCTTTTTGGCCAACATCGCAGCCGCAACCGCGCGCTGCTCGAGCTCATCGCACGCTGTCGATTCGAGCGAAGATCGTGCTCACGAGAGCACTCCATAGGCGCCCGCGTTCATCGTAGATATTTTTTCGTCTCACGTGTTATCATCGTTGTAGTTTTTGCATTTTTTTATATCACATCAAATTCACCACCCAAAATCCTTCACTTGTTTATCTTATATCACCATCCATATACCCCCATTTGTTCATCTTCATCACCTCATCATTTTTTTTTCATCATGTTCATTCCCTGTTTTAACATATTTAAAAAAATAAAAAAATTAAAAAATTAAAAAAAATTACAGCAACAAAACCAAAAAAACAAAAAAAATAAAAAAAAACGAAGGTGGAGCAGCAGCTCCAACGCCGCCGCACCACCTCCCCACAGCCATCGCCGCCGTACGAGGCCGGCCGGCGCCCCCGTAGCCGCCGCGCGGCTCCTCCCCACCGCCCATCGCCGCACGGCCATCTCCTCCGCAGCACAGGGGAGCCGCGCAGCTGCCCTCGAGCTGTCGTCGCTCCTCCCCTCCGCCGACCATCTCCAGGCCCCCCGTCCACGCCTCCGGCCATCACCACGCAGCCGCGCACCGCCGCGCTAGCACCGTCCCTCCGCCGTGAAGCTCCGCCCCCCCCCCCCCCCACTCATCGCCGACGTACGCGGGCGGCGCCGCCGCCTCCTTTGGGTTCTCCTCCACCTGCGCCCTAGTCCAGGAAGAAGAAGGTAAAGTTTTTTTTAATTTTTTATTGTAAAAATTGTGTAAATTTTGTGTATAGTTTCAGTAACTGCAAAATAGTCCCTGTGTATTCTTTGTTGTAAATATTGTTTTCTATATTTGTAAAGATACCCCTGTGTTCGTACTTCAATTTGGACTTCGTTTATGCATCTTTTTGTTCAATGAAAAATACCTCTGTGATTAGCAACTAATTGTCTACATTTTGATTATTTATTTGTATTTTTGTGAGTAATGAATAATTAATTATAATTGTTTAACTGAAATATTTGATATTTTACCCATTTTGAGCACTAAAATTCATATCTAACTCACGGTTGCTCCAAAAAATCCACAAAAATTAGGAATGATGCTTTGAAGTGTGATAAACTTACAGTCCAAGTTTCACGTACATTGGAGTTGTCTGTGCCCAAAATAAATTGTAGAGTGTTTTTAGTATTTGATTTTTAATTAAATCCATATATATCCTTTTTACGAAATTTCAACTCTCCTGGATTCGACATCTAAATATCTTTTTGAAATAATTCACCCTCTGTTTAATTTGACAATGTGGATTTAATAGGAATTATTTACTCACTGTCACTCTATTTTCACTAAAAAATCCATAAAAAATTCATAACTTGTCAAAAAATTCCAAAAAAATTATTGTAGCTTCCTTGCATCATGTTTTAGTTCCAGTAATTTTTTCATTATTTTTGCTTTCTTTTTGTGTGAAAAATTGCGAAAAAAACCCATAAAAAGTGTGCATTTTTAGTTATTGCATTTTAACCCCTAAAATTCCAAAAAAAATGTGTTTTGTGTTCATCTCTGGATTAGTATTCTAGGAAAAATATAATTTGGTTGAATTGAATTGATTTGGCATTAAACTTAATTTGGCTAAGTTGTATGCTTTCTTAGTATATTAGTTCACCTGCATTGTGCATTTTGGCATCCTATTTGCATTAAAAAATCTAAAAAAAACCCGCATTTGGAAATCTAGACCTAAGTTTTCAAATCAAGCTCAAGTTGTTCCTTTGCCTCCCTGAGTTCGACCCTGGACTTGCTCGGGATATAAATTAAGCCGAGACACTCTTCACGGAGATCCTTCTCTCGGTTCTGACTGAATCGCTGAGTACACATGCTACAACGTGATCGAATTAAACACCGTATTTAGCGACTCGTCAGCATGCACAACCAAGCGCATGCCTCACCCTCATAACTCCAGAAACAAAGGTGGCAAGTTCGAAAAGTATATCCTCACAATGGCCACAGTTAATGCCATCAGCAACCTCCCGGATAAAAAGCCAGATATGGGAGCACCTCTTGTACGTTGTCAGATGTTTAATCAGGAATTTGAACGAACACTTCTCGACAGCGGGTCTTCTGTCAACTTGATGCCAGCATCACTGCTTTCAAAATTCAGGCTAGGACCGCTCAAGCCTACAAAGATGATTCTACAGTTCGCAGACAAGTCAGTTAAGTGGCCTAGGGGCCTGTTAGAGGACGTGATAGTCACGGTTCAAGGAAAGCAGTTCCCGGCCGATTTTGTGGTACTAGATATGGACGTCCTCGCTCCATTGCTCCTTACCCCAATCATACTTGGAAGACCATTCCTGCGGACGTCAAATGCAGTAGTGAATTATGGGACTGGAGAAATCACTTTTGGCGCTGGCAACGAAACAATCAGAGTAGAGACCCTGCCCGAGGGAGCACCATCAGAATGAACATCTGCATCATGCGCAACGGTGATTGAGTATTCTGATGACTGTGACTTTCTGGTAGAAATTCAAGATACCAACTTATTCTTTGGTGACAATGAGATCCATGAACTCCTCTGCCCCGAGGAGGGATTGGAGACCGCAGTCGAATTTCCCCTTATCGATCAGGATGAGGATCTCACTGACGTGCTAAATGAGACTTCCGTGGGGGTGATGTGCCTTCAAAACCAAGAGCAAATTGTCCAAGCATCTTGTGATGAAGAGGAAATTATCGAGACATTCTGTCAAGATCTGATTGAAGAGGCAGAACAGAGTATGGTGGACACCGAACATATGAAAGAATCTCCACCAAAATTAATAGTGATTCACTACGCTAGGCGGATGCTCGATGAAGCTCAGCGAAACTACACTGTCACCGAAAAGGAGCTGCTAGCGGTATTTTTTGCCTTGGAAAAGTTCAGATCCTACCTCCTTGGATCCAAAGTAATCGTTTACACTGATCATTCGACCATTCGGTACTTACAGCAGAAGAAGGACGCCAAACCACATCTTATTTGATGGATCCTTCTCCTCCAGGAATTTGACTTGGAAATTAAAGATAAACCAATGTGGTGGCTGATCATCTATCGAGGCTTCCTGAGCCGGAATCTCCTGAGCTGAGCCTGCAGCCAATCACAAAGACCTTTCCAGACGAGGCAATTCTTTCAGTTACCTCGCTTCCATGGTATGCGGACATCGTGAATTATTTGGTGACCAAGAAAATCCCACAGGATTGGCTGAAGTTGAAAATAGACAGATTCTTGTCTAAAATCCATTTCTACCAGTGGGAGGATCCATACTTATTTCGTGAGGGGGTAGACTGTATCTGGAGGAGGTGTATACCTCAGGAGGAGGTTCCAAGTGTCCTCGCTTTATGTCATGATCAAGATTCTGGAGGACATCATTCAGGTAGACGAACGGCAACAGAAGTTCTTCAGAGTGGCCTCTGGTGGCCTTCACTATTCAAAGATGCAGATGCTTGTGTCAAATGCTGCACTGACTGTCAGAAGATGGGCAGAACCATAAGAATGAGAGATACGATGCCTCTGAAATTCATTCAGATATCAGACATCTTCGACGCATGGGGCATCGACTTTATGGGCCCATTTCCCAACAGCCAGGGCTATGAATATATTCTGCTTGTTGTCGACTATGTAAGTCGCTGGGTGGAGGCTATCCCCACCCGAACCGCTAACAGTAGGACTGTCTGTCGATTCTTGAGAGATCACATCATATCATAGTTCGAGATTCCCAAGATTCTCGTATCTGACGAGGGTAGTCATTTCATAAACAGAGAGGTGAAGAAGCTGACTCAGGAATTCTGCATTGAACATCGTGTTGCTTCACCTTACCACCCGCAGTCCAATGGCTTAGCTGAATGTTCAAACAGGAAGATCAAGACACTTCTACAGAAGCTTGTGCGTCTGGATCGCAAGAACTGGTCTCAGCTACTTGATTCCTTTCTTTGGGCTTATTGAACATCGTACAAGTCACCTTTGGGCATGTCTCCCTACCGCCTTGTGTATGGTAAGCCATGTCATCTTCCCGTTAAATTAATTCACAAATCTTTATGGGCCATCAACATATGTAATTTGGACTCTGAAAAAGCAGAGAGGAACAGAAAATTGGATCTGAACAGATTATTGGAATTCATAGATTATGCATACGATAACAACCTGATGTACAAGGAGAAGGTAAAAACGTGGCATGACAATCATATCCGCCGCAAGTCCTTTGAGCCAGGTCAGAAGGTGTGGTTGTTTGATGCGAAATTAAAGATCTTTCCAGGCAAATTGAAGAGAAAATGGACTGGGCCGTTTATGGTTAGGCATGTGCGTGACAATGGAAGCGTATTAATATCTAATTTGTCAGTTGATGCACAGCCATTTGTAGTCAATGGACAGCTTCTGAAGCCTTACCTTGAACATGATACATTCATATCAATCGTTGACTCTATTCAAGTAATCTACAAGGATGAGCCGAATATTTCCAAAATGTCAAAGGAAGGCAAAGCATAGCAAAATATTTTTGAATGACTTTTCTTCTTTTCTTCTTTTCCTTCTCTTCTATCTTATTCTACCGACATGATGTCATCCCTTTCATCACTGCTACACTTAGGATGTACTTTATCCTAAGTATAGGGGGGATGCGCATCCCGTGTTGTTCATATCCACTTCCATTTCTTCTCTTCTTTTCTTCTTTTCTTCTTTTCCTTGTCTATCCTTTTTATCTATCAACAGATGTCGCCCCTTGAAGACAGTCTTCTATACTTAGGACGTACTTTGTCCTAAGTATAGGGGGGTGTGCACCCCGAGTTTCTCTATTCTTTGATCCTCTTCATTGTCGCCTCTTCTTGTCTATACTTAGGGATATCTTACCCTAAATATAGGGGGAGACAATCTGAGTACGATCTGTTCATTCCCACCCTTGACCCTCCCTGCCTTGTGTACAGTCTGCTATACTTAGGATTATTTGATCCTAAGTATGGGGGGATGGTCAACTTCTCATTCGTTCATTCATTTCTTTATTTATTTATTCTTTAGATTTTCCTATACTCAGTACGAGTTATGTCTTCTCTTTTCTCTCTGATCTATGAGGACATGGCTCAAGCTAAGTATAGGGGGGTCGTATATACTACGTATATACTTTAGCCATAACTCGTACTTTCGTATTTTCCTAATAATTATGGCTAATAATTCTTAAAAATTCATTAAAAAATACTTAATAAAAAGATGTGATTATTCCTCAAATTCTTTTTGTATTTACTGATTAATAAATCAGGTGAAAGTGTTTTTTGCAAAATGTTTGAAAAATAGTTTGAAAATCTTTGTGAAAAATATTTTGAAAACAATTTGAAAAACGTTTTGTTACATGTTTTCAACCTTTGTAAAAATGTGTTGTTTGCAAAATTTTATTTTCTTTGTGTGAAATAAAAATGTTTGAAAAATGATTTGCAAATGGTTTGAAAAATGATTGTAAAAATATTTGAAAAATCTATCTATATTGTTTGAAAAACCTTTACAAAATGATTTTCAAATGTGTGTACACGTTTTTAAAATTGTTTGTAAAAATTATTTAGTACGATAGTTTTCAAAATTGTTTGAAAAACCTTTTCAAATAAGTTTGAGGAATACATACATCACACCTAAAATTCTTTATTATATATATACCTATAAAATCGATCACTTACACCTGTAAATTCTTAAAATCCACTTCTTGTAAATATAAGAAGCATCCTTGTGTGCATATTTCTAACCTAGTTTTTAGCCAAAAAATTGTTTTTAAAAATCCCAAAAACATTTGCAAAATAAAAATATCAAAAACATTTGAAAAATCTTTTTGAAAAATACAAAAAATGCATATGCATCATCTTTTTCAAAAATCCATAAAAAGTTCAAAATCTTGAAAATTGCATTACAAAAATATTTTCTGCATTCCGCATATCATTTGCATAGCATGAGCATTTTTCGGATTGAGATTGATAGTTGAACAAGTCTAAATAAAATCCAGAGATTAGAGCTTGATTGGACCTTAAAATCTACCTAATAACAGGAACCTTATAGGAACTGGGTTTGAGGTACTTTGGGTTTAGTTGACTTAATTCTTTGAGGATAACGATACTTAATTCAATGGATTCTTGACAGCCTAAATAGAGTATTTCGGAACACACGCACGACTTTTGTTGATAATGATCTAACTTGAACACCTGCACCTTTCACATGGCTCAACTCAGTTGGAGTGGTGAGGGGATTAGATTTGCCGGTATGAGATGCACACAAGTGGAAACACTTGTCCTCCTCTAGGGAGGGAAGTGCACCCCAACCTGTCCGGTGATGAGGAATTCTAACGACAGGAGAGTGTGGGTTGCAATAAAGCTTCAAAATAGGGATAGTCTACTGGCTCAAGAAGAAAAACCCCCTATGTAAATGCATCTGTAAATAGTATTTCAAAAAAAAGAGAAGCCAGGCCTGTACAAAAATAAAATGACTGCCAAAGTATGTATGTATGTTGTATAGAAAATAAGCAAGCTTGAGTTCCAAAGTCAAATATGTGAGCCTGCAGCTGGATGACTTGACTATATTGGTCTTGCATCCTAGGATAGGTAGCTACAGTGGTTACTGTCCATTCATCTCTTCACCTCCACCTCTTGAGCTGGTTGCCACTTGAATTTAGAATGGAATACCCTCTCCTCGAGGAAGGAGTTATTGGATTGGGGAATCATTGGGTTGTCATGGGGAGAGCCACCATCACTTACACTATACGAGTCAGATTCATAGTCGTAAGGGTTTGCGTATGAGTTGAAATATTTCTGACCTGGCTATTGAGGAGACTTGAGCAGAGTTTTGGGATTCTTGAAGGCTGTTGGATTTCAAATCTGATTCCCATTAAGGTTCTGCCCTCACTAAAATTCTAAAGGTCCGACTTAAGCTCCAAACTTTGATTTTGTGAAGACAAGTTTGATAATTAAATTTAATCCACTATTTCTTCTTTTTCTTTTCTTTGTTTTTTTCTTTTCTGCACTTATTGCATAAGTGTTTGCTAGGGACTAGCAAAGGCAAGTATATGGGGATGATGAATCTACGTTTCATCATCTTTATTCTATCATTTTGGCCTTAAAAACCCTAGTAAATGCATGTAAATAGCGTTAATTCATGCATTTTAGCATTCATGCATATGTGTGTAAAAAGTGTACAAAATACCGTTTTTAAAGCCAAAATTATAGAATAAAGAAAAGAAAAGAAAAAGAATAAAATATTGTAAATATTTTATGACTCGAAACCCTGAGACCTAGGCATCTCGATGAATAGGTCGACAAGGAATAAAGTAGGAGGAGATAAGGGCCAGAATACAATAAAAATACCTTTTATTTAACCCATTCTTTATTCATTTTGGGACCTATTTTTGGTTCCACTTTTTATACTTCAAATAAAAAAAACTTTGTACATGAAAGTTGTAGATAATTAAATAAATAAAAATACAAAATTGATTTCACTCAAAAATAATGTAAAAATAAAAAGTTATGGTCTGAATAAAATCCAGAATCCCAAATTCTCAGACCTGTATCTCGCAAATAAAAACTCAAAATGCATCAAACTGACACTTTAATTTTATATAATTTTAAATAAGCTATTTAATGGCAGTGGTTTCGCATTTGGCGGAGCTACGGTTTGAAAGTTGAGTTTTGGACCCCTATTGTATACTTGTAGAGATTAAAATATTCAATTTATTTATTATTCTTTATTTTCATAATTTTATATTTTTATAATTTTGTAAATATTTTTTATAATTTATGTGTACATTAAAATCAGAATAAAAATCTTAAGAAAAATACAAAATATAATACTTGCATATAACATACCTAGGTATAATATATGTATATATACCTATATAATTACTACTTGTATTTTATTAAATGTACAAAACACTTCAGAAAAAATAAATAAAAATATATTTAAGTGTATAAAATTATTCTATAAATTTATAGAATAATACACAAAATAAATAAAATTAAATTCACAGAAAAAAATAGAATATTAAAATGCATAGATATATATACCTATATAGCCTATAAATGGTAACTTGTATTTTTATACCTCATAAAAATAATTAAAAATCACCATAAAATAATTTATAAAATTATTCAATAACTAAAAATTAATAAAATCGTTTGTTATTTTAAATCGATTTAACAATCCTTTTTTCCTAGGAATTTTCTGTTTGGTCCACGTGGACCAACCAGAAGACTCTGTTGGTTGACCTCGGTCAACTCTTTGACCGAGGTCTGGACCCTGTCAGGCATTGGTTTTCGTTCGTTTTTGACGATATTTGTAGGCCGCGCCTTTCATCATTTGGCTTCGATTCCTTCTTGACTTTTGTTCGCCACATATCGAGGATACACGCTTGTAGCTCTCCTCTTGGATTGCAACACCGATTCGCAAAGATACACCTCGTTCTTCGGGCGGCGTCTACCACTTCGTCAACTCTTCAAATAGGGCCCCACGACTTCCCTTCCAATTTTGATCACTCTTCCTCCACTCTAACCTCCTCCTACATCGTCGAACCTCTTCCTGGTGACAGCAGGAGGCGTTCCCACGCATCGGAGAGGTCGGAGAGGCGTCGAATCGAGCGCATCCCCTCGCCGGAGTTCTCGCCGGAGCTCGCCTCCAGTGCCACCTTGGTGAGGTCCCTACTTCCCTTTTCGTCCTTTGCTTCGCTTTTTACGTAGCTCTATAGTAGCTAGACAGTTTCCCCGAGTTTCGCCCTCCATTATCCATCGCATTATCTTCACATATCCTTTGGATTTCGGGTTGGTCGGCATCGAGTTCACCGGCCGACGTCGAATCACTCCCCATCACCATCACATGTCTGTTTCACCCTCCACGGAGTCGGGGCATTTTGCCCCCGACTCTTTCACGTTTTTTCTTGCAGTTCGAAGCGCTAACACACGCTTGGGGCAATTTTGGATCCCAGTCGGAGGTAGCTCGGAGTCTCAAGCTCCGCCCGCCGCCTGGGAGAGCTCCGGTCACTCCCGGAGCTTTTTGACGCCGCCAGCACGTAGGTGACACCTTCAGGAGCATTTTCAGTCGTTTTGGAACCTTGACGAAGGCCGGAGTAGGAAGATCTGGACGGGGAAGACTCGCCTCACCGGGAGTTCTTCCCTGTTCTTCGTCCTCGGCTCCCGACCGTCCAATCAAGGGTCGTCGCCCAGGAGTGCAGCTGTCGTCCGATTGAGTCGTCCTCGACCGTTGATCGTGACGTGGATCATCTAATCGCAGCCGTCCGCGTGAAGGGGTATCAGGTGCCTCCCTCCCGACACGTGGCAAGTGAATTCCCATCAGCCGTCGGATCGCGCCAGTTTGGGTATTTTGCATTTTGACCCGAGCGCTTTTTGTATTTATTAAATAATCTTAAACTTTCATCTGCAGTTCAAAAATGTTTGTAATATTTAGGATTTATCCCTCGAACTATATCTATTTGTTGTTAGGTCCCTGGCCACGTCACCTCACGTGCCTGTGCGCGTGAGGTGCGGGCATTTTGCAGGGGACCCCCTGTGGTTTGTCTATTTCATTCCAATCCTGAAATATTTTATTTCGGTGCATTATTTTTGGAAAAATTACATTCAGGCCCTCGGATTTTTAATTAATTACCGATAGGTCCTTACTAGTCACGTGCCTGACGCACGACTTTGGAAATTTTACGCATGTACTCATGTATGTTTTGCTATTTGTGATTGGTCCTGGAACTTATTTAATTAGTTGTAAATTTTTGGAAAAATTGCATCTGTGCCCTGGTCTTTCTGGATATTTACATAAATGCCCCTATAGTATTGATTTTTCTTTTTGTTGTTTTCATTTATTTCATGTACCTTTAAAATCGTAAAAAATCCACAAAAATTATTCTAAGCTCATGTTGCATCATAGTTTCACGGCATATTTTTCTTTTACATATTTATTGCATTTTATTATTTATAAAAATTCAAAAATATGTGTTTTCTTTACTGTCTGCATTAGAAAATATGAAAAAAAAAATATTAAAATACATTTAAAAATTCTAAAACTTTTATGTGTTTCTGTGTCTTTTAACTCCTATCCAAAAATCATTAAAAATTACAAAAGAAAACCCATAAAAATATAAAAACCCTAAAAATCTTCATAAAAATCCTAAAAATTCCAGAAAATTCCTAAAAATATAATTTTGATCTCTGAATTTTCTATGATTTATTATCTTTCAATTAAAATTAGTTTGACGATTTTGAACTCTGATTAGTATTTTTCATCCTCAATTTAGTTTCAGCCAGCAACTTGTTCACTGTTTTCCATTATTTTTGACTTTAAAAATACCAAAAAAATAGGAAAAATATAGAAAAATCACAAAAACACTAGAAAAATATTAAAATAAGAAAAACATTTCATTCCCTGTATTTTGAGTGTTTTTCCCATTTTTATTTCCCTCTTATCTTTCTTGTTTTATATATTCTATATAGCTTTATATCTTATTGCAAAAAGAAAATATAAAAATATAAAATATAAAAGATGAAAATAGAAAACTAGAAAATCAAAAATCAAAATACAAAAATATAAAATTAAAAATAAAATTAAAAAATTAAAAAATTAAAAAAATTAAAAACCCACAAAAAAGTCCAAATTGGCTAAGTAGTTCACAAGGCATATAGCATTTGACTTTCACTCAAACTGCTTTACTCCTTTGCTTCCTGTGTTCGACCCCTACTTGCTTGCCACTGTACATTCGTAGTAGGGTATAATAAATTTTGATCCTTGCTCTTAATTGCTTAATTGATTGTGTGGGTTGATTGTTGATGAACGTGAAGGCTTGAGTAGTCGCCTCAGCGACAGTGAGTCTGATCTGTCAGACCATTATTTAGCGGCTCCCGCTTTTCCATTTTTCAGGTATCTTCTGTGAATAGTAGTTGTTTGGATGGTTATGTTGGAATGATAACTGTGATGTGATGTGACATTGATTATGTGTTATATGGACTTTTTTAATGATTATAATAAATTTTTTATTTTAATAATTTTATCTGAACATAATTAAAAAATATTATACCTCAATGCAAGTAATCCCAACCCAAGTTGAAAGGGTTGGAGGAGCCAACGAGTATACCGGTGTACAACCAAACAGGTCCTAAGGATCAAGCTAATAAACATGTGGGAAAAAAAACTGAAAAACAAGATCATCGATCAACTTGTACGTCCAAACATGAAAGTCTGTTGGGCCCCGATGACCATCTTACTTGGTACGACGTATTATGTATAATGTTCATATGCTTAAAACACACTGCTTAACAACCATCATACCACTTATTTGTGCTCAACTAAAACCAAATCCAGTTTACGGTCCTCTTCTGTTTAATGGCACAAGATCAAGCTTAGGTTATATGCAGAGATTACCCATTCCATCGAAGGGGAAGTCCTCCCAACACAAGTTAAGATCACCGGATTCCAGGTTTCCTCCCTCTGTGGCCTCCAGCTGACGGGCAGGAAGCACCCCATGCAGCTCCTCCACGCTCCTGTGTCCATCCAGCAGACATGGATTGTGATCATGCAGATCTTCCAGGTTCTGCTCGCAGTCCTGAAACCACAGCTGAGACGTTTGATGGATGAACGAGGTGATTAGGGCTTGTGGATCGACGACGGCCTCGTTCGCGGTGCTCGTCAGCAGCACTGTTAGGGATTCGATCTCTTCTTGCAGTCTTGCTGCCTGCAGTATTATTATCAATCATGTAATATTCTAGCTATCAAACTATAAAAACCGTTGATCAAGATGTAATTAAATTGGACGTCCTGGCATGGAAGTTGTCAAGCGATCAACTTGGACTCCAACTCAATTAGTTGTCATGACCAAGTTTTCCTTACAATGTGCTAGGTAAATGGTGTTAGAGTAATCGAAAATAAATAATAGTGGAAAAACCTCAAACCAGATCAAAACATGCATCAGGAGTATATTACAAACGCTTGATCAAATGAACCTGTTGTTGTAGGCCAAAGACATAGGCCACGCATCCGTACACCGGGTCACGCATCCGCGCCAAGGCCTCGAAGGAGATGGTGACAGCGGCATCACCACGGTGGTGCGAGGGGAGCTGGAGCAGCAGCTTGGAGGCATTGCTAGCCCCGAACACCTTGTGGACTGCCGCAAAGTGTGCGGCGCCTTGCTCGTAGCTGAAGTACGGGGCGAACACGCACCCGTCGGAGCACTTCCTCCTCAAGAACTTGCACGCTCCACATGAAGCTACTGACGATCCTCCGGCCGCCGCCATTGGAAGCCTCGTCTACGTGCTCTCCTCCTCACACTCTATCTGCCAGTTGCTGGTCTAGTTATGGGCGACTTTGGCTTGGTTAGGCTTGAGCTGGATCTCTGTCTTTGGTTATAATGTGCGTGTATAGAACCATCCAGGACAAATTACATAAAATGTCCTCGATTTTGTTAAATATCATATATGATATTTGATTAAAAAAATTGTTTAATTCGGAGCATGTATGTCAGTATTATAACACTTTTTAACGGTTCTTTTATTTTATTTATTGGCATTTTTAAAAAAATCAAGGTCAACTACTTTGAACCAGTGTTTTGAAAACCGGACCGGATCGGTCGACTGGTGAATCGGGCCTGGACCGGTCCGGTTAACCGGTTTATAGTGGTTCGGTTCAGACATTCAAATTATGGTTAACCCGTCCGGTTCAGCATATTTTTTTGATCCGGTTTAACCAGGTTCAACCGAAGTTGAACCGCATTTAATTTTTAAAAAAAATCTTTGATGGTGGGAGTTGAACCCACAACCATTAATTACCTATGTCAAACTCCTAACCAATTACACTAACACAACTTTTTGCATGTATTGGGTTTTAAATATATTTAAACTACTATTATGTTATAGAGTAACTAGTCCAAATAATATATATATGATATGTATGACATTTTATGGTGTATATGAAAAATATTTTATGTATAGTGCGAAATATATACATTTTATATGTATTTTATTTATATTTCAAGTATATTTAAGTGTATATTATATATATTTTTTATTTCATTTCGGTTTGATTAGCCGGTTCAACCACTTTTTTCTCACCGGTCCGATTTAATCCAATTTTAAATAATGATGATGTCATTATCCGGTTGAACCGGTTTGATTACATGGTTCAACCTGATCCGACCATTTTGATAAGGTTTCTGGTTCGGTGTCCGGTTCGGTTTAAAAACATTGCTTTGAAGTGTGGCCAAAGCCCAAAAGAATTTGGTTACAACAAAAATATAACTTCAAATATTATTAATGCGTCTCCCATGTTGAATATATATTTATGAATATTCTTTATTACATCATTATATTCCACACTAAAAAAAATAAAGTATGGATACAAACTCTAGTAACATAAATTTGACTTCTCGCAACATACTTGGGCATTCACGTCGCTAACACCCGTTGCCGCAATCTTACTAGTCATAGTTTTATTGCAACTAACAATATGCTTCTACAAACTTGTGGCAATCAATTATTATTGTGGTGCGTGACGACAATTTTAGCTTCAACATTCAGGTGATAGAATTTTCGTATGTGTTTAGTTGCTTGAGAATTCTGTCACAGGAACTTAATTGCTACAAAAGTAATTTGTTGTAGTGACAAAGGATGTTTGTTTATCGCTTTATCAATATCTTTTCTTCTAATCCAAAAGAATTGTAGACACTGCAAAAAAAAATAAGTTTATGACAACTAAAGAATCATATGTATGCTGTATATCTTCCAATGTCAAATTTTTTTTAGAAAAAGTATATTATTTGTTGCAAAATTAGATTAGGTTTTTGTGATTCAAAACGAATGTTATATTCGTTTCTATACATTAATATAATGACCCATCGTCTATTGATCACTTCAATGCCCTAGCATTGCGTCATAAAAGAGCCCATGGATGCAATCGCTTATCGTAAGAACAATTTTATCAGACAGAAAGAAGAGAGCATTTTGAGCAGTAGACATAGGCATAGTGTGTAGTAAGTTCACATATGCTTTTCTTTTATAATAATTTTTCTGTTTATTAATTAATGATTGGATCTGTTATTAAAAACTGATTGCATTAACTTAGAACAGTTATAGTGTAACGTCCCGGGCTTAGGTCTCCGGTCCGTTATCGAGGAAAACTGGCTCCGACAACTTGTTGAGTTCGGGCTCAAATAGATCCGTTGACAACCACCCAAAATGCTTAAGCCCAATTTGTCAAGTAGTTATCCCCACCACTTATAAACCATACTCACACTTCTTGGGTTTTAGATGTGGTAATATATTTGGAGGTATGGGTGTTACAACCTCCCCCACCCATACTCCCAAATATAGTACCACATCTAAAACTCACGAAGTGTGAGTGTGGCTTATAAGTGGTGAGGATTACTACTTGACAACTTGGACTTAAGTATTTTGGGTGGTTGTAAACGGGTCCATTTGGGTCCGAACTCAACAAGTTGTCGGACCCAATTTTCCTCGATAACGGGCCGGGGACTTAAGCCCGAGACGTTACGTATAGATCTGAATGCATACCTTCGAGAGTACCACGAAGATCTGGATGCAAAATTTCCAGTATAAAATGGTGAAAATGGTCACGTAGTTGCAGTAATCAAAGCGCATGCATGGGTCTCCCTTGTGGGCTACACGCCTACCTGCTTTTGGATTTTATTTAAAAAAAATAGCTGCGTTCTTCTCAAGTGTTCTGCAGTAATGCCTTAAAAGGATCCCTTCTTTGGAAGGATCTGAAGCAGAAATAATGGGTCTGTGAAGTGCACTCATCAATCATCATCTGAATGGAATGAACAGTTATATTTCGATTAAAACTGTTCTGACTTGAGCATATTTTAGTGATGTCTCATCAGATCGATAGGATATCTTTACTTTTTCCAGCAACTGTTCGTTTCAACAGGTAAATTTGTGGGCTCATATGTACCCATTTCATAATTTACAGCAGATTTTCCGACAGTTGCTCTTTAAAAAGGAAAAATGGGGCTATCTGCCTTCAAGTAAGCTTAGTTGCATTGCCATTATACTTGCTAATGAATATTAATGGGGTAATTGTTTGAGATCGAACTTTTTTCCATATCTAATGATGGAGAATCAGAGGATGTTGATTATTAAAAATTTAAAACCAGCAATTAGAAAATGATCGGTTCTAAAAGACGAGGAAACCTATGAAAGAAAAGCAAGAGATTCGTAGCCGTAGCTGTAGGACTCCATAATGAAGACTTCCCATCAGTTAAACCTCTTTTCAATACTTTTGCATGCGACGTGATGGCCGTCATTCCTCTCTGTTGTCTTTCACAGGGGGTCATTCCCAACTTTCCACTACAAAAATTCATTTTTCTTTGCTTTTTAAATTTTATTTTTTTGGGACACGGACTGTGTAACGCACCGTTTAAAAAAACTCCTATTTCAATCAGGACATATTACAAAGAAATTGTTGGGAGACAGGCAACAAGCTGCGTCAACAATCCTTTTTGGATTGCATATCCAATTTTTCGGAACACAACATCCATAGACCTGTGGAACGTAACATTACTATGCATAATTTTTTGGACCCTCTTAAGGAGCTCTACAGCTTCAGACGCCAAGAACCCAAAGGTATCAAACCCAAAAGGGATGAAGACATGTTGATTGTCAATACAAGCTTTCTCATGTTTAGCAACTTTGGCTGAGGCAGCTTTCTGTGCAGCGTATCCTGCAGTAAAATCACTTTTTATCAGACCAACTAATGGAGACACTCCAGTTAAATCAACACATGCATGTTTTCCTCCAGCCCAACCAAAATTTAAAAGATCCGTTGGTCTGAGTGTGGATCTCCCCTCGTGTGGATCAGACAAAAAATTCACAAGTTCTTCTTTCTTTGACGCAACCCTGACTTTCTTGAGAACATCATAGAGGACATCTCTGACAAGATCATGTCTATATTTAAAACATGTGAGTTCACGGCAATGAACGGCATGCTCCCCAAAGGAGTCTAGGCAAGATTTGTGGCATACTAGACATGCCTCATCTGCTGGGAATAGAGGAATTATAAGACGATATCTGAGAATAGTACGATACTCAATAGGTGACATACGCATTCCAAGCCCATCAATAGGAATAGCTAGAAGAAAATCTTGAGCATGGTCAGATTGCAAGCACCGAAAAATTGCCTTTTGTCTAGCCGTCATGTCAAATTCAACGTCAATTTCTTTGACAATTTTGATAAAAATGGAACTCGCCAAAGCATTCTGGACTTTAGGAGGGACGGTATCCTTGTTAGCAAAACATGTAAGATCTAAAGATGGGAGTTTGACACGTAGACCCTCCAAGGCATCTAAAAAAATCAATATTACATACCCACTGTCTCGTAAAATGTGGTTTTGAAGCACCTAAGATTGAGCTCTATAGGCCACAAAAGCATATGAAAAAGCCTCAATAGCGGAGTGCAATCCTAAGCCACCGAGCTTGATTGGTAGGGATGCCACCCGTCATTGAAGGTCGCCAAAGAAAGGACCTCCACAAACCACAATGTCCTCAATAGCTTCACGTAGCCCTCTGTCAAAAAAAGCAACAGCTTGCTCCATGCATGTGGGTTGACATGTCCTTAAGCCAAATATGAGCTTGGCTAAACCCATACAAGATCGTAGTAAAAGAAGTTCACTATGTGGGTCATCCAATTAGGGGAGTAATTTCATTAATTTAAAAGCTTTGGTGGCTCTCCTCGTAGCCAAGTCTTCAATAAATCCTTTGTCCATGCTCCTAACACGGGCCTTCCAATATCAGTAGGAGATAGTCCTTTACGGACCTTCTGTCCATCACATGAAGGCCAAAAAAGATCAGTTTTCTTGATATTCAGAACAAGTCCCAACTCAGGGCCTCTACGATGTATAATGTCAAACACCTTGGCCACCTCTAATGTGTCCCCGATGATAGTCCCATCATCAAGATACCAAGCATGGAGAAGGAGTTTAGAATTGTCTCTGATCTCATGAATAAGTGGGTGCAATACAAGAGAAAATAGAAGTGGACCGAGGGGATCACCTTGCTGCACTCCGGTGGTCGACCAAATATGATTGTCTCCAATATATAGTCTGGCAGCCTGAGCATACAGAAACTCCACCCATGAAGAAATAGATGGGCATCGCCTTCGAACTTCACAGAGCATCAAAGATCTATATATCATGTTGAAAGCATTAGAAAAATCTACAGTAAGCATAGAGATAGATTCATCGCCATGAAGCTTGCTCAAAAGCCGATTGGTGTTGTGTAAAATAGCTTTTGCTCCTCCAGATACACCGACTCCAAATTGAAAATCATTGAGATACTTAGACATCTATTTGCCTACCCCTTTCATAGCAACCTTGGATACTAGACGTCTCCAGATAGTGCCCACTGCAATAGGGCGTATGCCATTGTCAGGTTTGAGTAGTGGAGTAAGAGGTGCGGAGGCTACAAACTTAGCCAAACTCAAAGGACATCTCGCGCATAGCCATAAGTTAACCACTATGGCGATCACCCGTAAGAGATCAGTGGAAATGGCAGACCCCTTCCCACAAAGAGCATCTAAAAGGTGTTGAGCTCTCAAACCATCTCTGCCACATGATGTCCCTTAAGGAAAGGATTTTATAGAATGTAAGATAACATATGTATCAGCTGTAAGAGGAGTCTCTGAAACCAAGGTACCTGGCAAGGAAGGAAACGGCTTATACAGATATTTTATTTAGGGATTTTTACACCACGTTACCTATTAACTTCGCTATTTTTATACAACTATTATAAACTTTCTCCATTTTACATCATAATTCTTGTCATTGATTTGACTTTTTCGAAAATAAATTGCAACGCACATACCCTCAAACATAGTGCCACATCTAGAACTCACGAAGTGTGGGTATGGTTTATAAGTGATGGGGACTACTACTTGATAACTTAAGCTTAAGCATTTTGAGTGTGTGTGGTTTATAAGTGGTGGGGACTACTACTTGACAACTTGAGCTTAAGGATGTGGCACTTGGTCTAAAGTTACTCGTCTTAAAACTGATGATGATTGGGGAATTCTAAGGGCTCGTTTGGTAACCGGGTTACCCTGGGGTAACCCGGTTTACCCCTCTCTTTTCTTGGGATGGAATTCTATCACAAATCATAGTGACATCACATCACATTCTTTATTCCAATCCTCTCCAACCCTCATAACCATCTCAGACAACTACTATTCCCATCAGGTTACCCCAACTCACTCCAACCCAGCAATCAAACAGACCCTATCCCTATTTAGTTGGAGAATAGGCCCTGGAATAAGGGGTCAATTCTCCTCCCGACACGGTTCCCAGTGGTACGACTATTCCCCATTATTCCATCTTATTTCACTCTTATTCCTATCTTTATCCCACCTTACCTACCTTTATTTCACCTTATTCTCCTTATTTCTATCCTCCAACCGAACAAAGAATAGACCCTTATTCTCCTTATTCCCCATTCTTATTCCTGCTTATTCCTGAACCGAACGCACCCTAAGGGCCCGTTCGGTTCAGGAATAAGCAGGAATAAGGATTGGGAATAAGGAGAATAAGGGTCTATTCTTTGTTCGGCTGGAGGATAGGAATAAGGAGAATAAGGTAAAATAAAGATAGGTAAGGTAGGATAAAGATAGGAATAAGAGTGAAATAAGATGAAATAATGGGGAATAGTCATACAACGGGGAACCGTGTTAGGAGGAAAATGGGGCCTTATTCTCCTTATTCCATTCCCCTAAGTCACCGCATGTTTAACGACTCTCTTCTTACCAAATCCTCCATAAATATTGTTGATTTCAAGAGATCCTACGAGGAATGTTGAGTGAAACTCACTTCTGTGGAGGTCCTATTGTACTACTTGCTAGTCCTAAACGACCTCACTCGTTCCTTTGGAAAGCCACTTAAAAGGATCCACTTCTCCGCAACCAGTGCTCCAAAAAAAATAGGCGGGGGACTAAACTTCACTTTGGAAAGATCAACTTTTGGGAAATCAACCATTGCATTATGCCTTCCCATCCCTTTTGTCGCATGATAAAAATCATATGGTTTCGTTCCATGACAGTTTCCAAACCAGGTCTGCCGGATTTAATTGGTTTCAGGTTTTTGAAAATCAGATCCCCTTGAGCTGGGGGGATTGGAGTCTAGATTAAAGAAAGCCCTTCAAAACAACTTTCAACTTAATCTACGGGGAAGAGAAACAACTACCAAGACATTATATTCCATGTTAGCGGATGGGGGAATTAGATCTCTTGTCTGTGAAAAACTTGACAAAATGACATTAGTGTTGAGAACGGAAGCGATACCAACTCTTTACTCTGATACCAATTGATGGGAACACGGTCCACCGATATCATCTCCTCTTAGATACCGGACCCCTGGATACGAGCCCCTCGGATACAGATACGGATGCGGATGCGCAATCGATCACCATCACAGAAGCACATGGAGAAAAGAACAGCTATATATAACGGTGGTCGGTCACCTCTCGCGACCACCGGCGAAGAAAGATCACTAAAAGAAGAATGAGTATAACTCTCTCCGTTCTCTCGCTCTTGTCCTCTCTTCTCTCCCCCTTCCCCTTTCTCTCTAGGGGTTACATTTTTCTTGTCGGTGGTGGTGAGGCAATGCCTCCATCCCCCTCTTTATATAGCCCAATTACATCTCCATAGTCCTAATCCCTTTAGGACTATAAATAGAATATAACTCAACTATTATTAGGACTAGGAGTCCAATCCTATTTGGATTCAAATCCTAATGACTCTAATCCTAGCAATCTCCTCCTTGAGTTGAATTCCATCACGATCTCTTTATCGTCTTGGGTCTGCACTGGGCCATCCTCGTCATCTGCAATTCTCATTAGTAGTAACTCACCAACTCTGGATGATGCATCCGCCACTGAGTGCCCTCGACGTGCCTCCTCTCGGGCACTCGCACAACTCTCTTCTCTCCCCCTCCCCCTTTCTCTGTAGGGGTTACATTGTTCTTATCGATAGTGGTTAGGCAATACCTCCACCCCCCTCTTTATATAGCCCAATTATATCCCCATAGCCTAATCTCTTTAAGACTATAAATAGAATACAACTCAACTATTATTAGGATTAGGAGTCCAATCCTATTAGGATTCCCAATCCTAATGACTCTAATCCTAACAATCTCCCTCTTAAGTTGAATTCCATCACGATCTATTTATTGTCTTGGGTCTGCACTGGGCCATCCTCGTCATCTGTAATTCTCATTAGCAGTGACTCACAGACTTTGGGTGATGCACCCGTTACTGGGCGCCCTTGGCGTGCCTCCTCTCGGGCGCTTGCACAAATCAGCATTGTGCCTCATGATGCGGCACCACAAATCTCTTGTGATTGGAGATTGTGTCGACATCCTCTAGTAAAGCGAACCGTGCTCGCTTCTCCCTTTTTTTGCACTTCTGCAGAGATGCTAATAACATGCGCTCTCTCATCGTAATGCTCATCCTGGGAATAATTGGAGTTCCATCACCAGTCACGACCATCCCCTCGAGCTTATACACCATATTCAGCATCCTCATCATTTGCAAGTCTCGTTAGCAGGAACTCACCACCTCTGGGTGATGTACACATCACTGGATGCCCTCAACGTGCCCCTTGCACGATCTCTTGCCAGCCGCCGCTAGAAGAATTCTTCGATGCCTCTGATCGATTCTAAGAGACCACCATGACACAACATCTGAGGATTGCGCATCTATTGCATCGCGTCATCTCGTCGACATCAAACCTCGCTCTGATCCGCAACGACGTGTCCCTTCAACAACATTGAACCTGGCTTTGATATGCCACGTCGTATCCTTCACTATCGTCGAAACTGGCTCTGATACCACTTTGTTAGGATACGAGAGTGGTAACAACTATGTGTTCTCGTACCACTTGTTGAGAACGGAAGCGATACTAACTCTTTACTCTGATACCAGATGATGGGAATACAGTCCGCCGATATCGTCTCCTCTTAGATATTGGACCACTAGATATGGGCCCCTTGGATACAGATACAAATGCGGATGCGCAATAGATGACCATCAAAGAAGCACGTGGAGAAAAGAACAACTGGGTATAATGGTGGTCGGTCACCTCTCGCGACCACCGGAGAAGAAAGAACACTAAAAGAAGAACGAGTATAATTCTCTCTGTTCCCTCGCTCTCTTCCTCTCTTCTCTCCCCCTCCCCCTTTCTCTCTAGGGGTTACATTGTTCTTGTCAGTGGTGGTGAGGCAATGCCTCCACCACCCTCTTTATATAGCCCAATTATATCCCCATACTCCTAATCCCTTTAGGACTATAAATAGAATACAACTCAGCTTTTATTAAGATCAGAAGTCCAATCCTATTAAGATTTCCAACCCTAATGACTCTAATCCTAACAATCTCCCTCTTGAGTTGAATTCCATCATGATCTCTTTATTATCTTGAATCTGCACTGGGCCATCTTCGTCATCTACAATTCTTGTTAGCAGTGACTCACTGACTCTGGGTGATGCACCCGTCACTGGACGCCCTCGACGTGCCTCCTCTCGGGCACTCGCACAACTCTCTTCTCTCCCCCTCCCCTTTTCTCTCTAGGGGTTACATTGTTCTTGTCTGTGGTGGTGAGGCAATGCCTCCATCCCCTCTTTATATAGCCCAATACATCCCTGTAGTCCTAATCCCTTTAGGACTATAAATAAAATACAACTCAACTATTATTAGGATTAGGAGTCCAATCCTATTAGGATTCCCAATCCTAATGACTCTAATCCTAACAATCTCCTCCTTTAGTTGAATTCCATCACGATCTCTTTATCGTCTTGGGTCTGCATTGGGCCATCCCCGTCATCTATAATTCTCGTTAGCAGTGACTCACCAACTCTGGATGATGCACCCGTCACTGGGTGCCCTCGACTTGCCTCCTCTTGGGCACTCGCACAACTCAGCATTGTACATCATGATGCGGTGCCACAAATCTCTCGTGACTAGAGATTGTGCCGACATCCTCTAGTAAAGTGAATCACACTTGCTTCTCCCTTTTTTTTGAGCTTCTGCAGCAGAGATGCTGATAACCTACGCTCTCTCATCGTAATACTTGTCCTGAGTCCTGAGAATAACTGGAGCTCCATCACCTGTCACGACCATCCCCTCTAGCTTATACACCTTGTTCAGCATCCTCGTCATCTGCAAGTCTTGTTATTAGTAACTCACCACCTCTGGGTGATGCACCCATCACTGGGTTCCCTCACTGTGCCACCTTGCATGATCTCCTACCAGCCGCCGCTAGCAGAATTCTTTGATGCCTCTGGTCGATTCCAAGAGACCACCATATCACGACTTCTGAGGATTGCACAACTATTGCATCGCGTCATCTTGTTGATGTCGAACCTCGCCCTCATCCGCAACAGCGTGTCCCTTCAACAATGCTGAACCTAGCTCTGATACGCCACGTCATATCCTTTGATGTCATCGAACCTGGCTCTGATACCACTTTGTTAGGATACGGAAGTCGTACCAACTCTGTGCTCTGATACCACTTATTGAGAACGGAAGTGATACTAATTAACTCTTTACTCTGATACCAGTTGATGGTAACATAGTCTACCGATATTGTCTCCTCTTAGATACCAGACCCCTGGATACAGGCCCCTCGGATACAGATATGGATACGGATGCGGATACGCAATCGATCACCATCACAGAAGCACTTGGAGAAAAGAACAATTGTGTATAATGGTGGTCGCTCACCTCTCCCGACCACCGGAGAAGAAAGATCACTAAAAGAAGAACGAGTACAACTCTCTCAATTCCCTCGCTCTCTTCCTCTCTTCTCTCCCCCACTGTCTTTCTCTCTAGGGGTTACATTATTCTTGTCGGTGGTGGTAAGGCAATGCCTCCACTCCCCTCTTTATACAGCCCAATTACATCCCCATAGTCCTAATCCCTTTAGGAGTATAAATAGAATACAACTCAACTATTATTAGGATTAGGAGTCCAATTCTATTAGGATTCCCAATCCTAAGGACTCTAATCCTAATAATTAAACACAATAATTTACTATTTTATGTGGCTATTGACCCACAAAAATGTAAGCATCCAAGATCATCTAAGAAAAATGAACATATCTTCTATGAATAGATGTCATCTTTTTTTTGTAAGTAAGTAAGAAGTATATTCCAAAAAACCAAAATGTGTACATAGGCTCAATTAGCCCCATAAGTTCCAAGAAATAACATCAAGAGACCAATAACGTATTGGGAGTGGAAGGATCAAAAGTTTCCCAAGGAATAAAAAAATCTCAGCATATTCCAAAGTCAGGAATTCCCGCATCCCATAGTACCCTAAAATTACTAACAATATTGTGCAGTATATCGGTGGAATGGCTGGGGCATCTCGTCATCCATCTTTTGTTCCTTTCAATCCAAACATCCCAAACGACCATTGCCAGCAACGAGCTCAGGATATTGCGGTAAACCTGATCAGGAATTGTAGAAATCCAAGAGATTGTTTCCAGCAGCGGAAGTATCGATGGCGTAGGCAAGCCGTTAGTAGCGCATGCATCAGTCTAGAGGGAAGAGGCCAGGGGGCAGTTGAAGAACAGGTGACCATGGTTTTCCGGGCCACTAGAATAGAGGTAGCAGTTAGTAGGCTCGCAAACACCCCAGGATGCGAGTCTGTCTATGGTGGGGAGTTGTTGAGTGTAGCCTTGTAAAGCGTGCACGAGTATTTTGGCGGAGTACATTTCGCCCAAACAATGCTGGCCCAAGGCTGCAGTTTGGCCCGAGGGTGCAAGAGATAAAATGCGTCCAAGAAGGAGAAGCCCCTCATGGAGTGGTTCCAACGATAAGGTGGCGCATCTCCGCAGATAGCAGGGCATTGGGCCTCCCTGTTCCTGAGGATAGCCCTCCAGATTCTGGTGTCAGAAGTTGAATATCGGAGTTCCCAAAATGTAAGAGAATGCATGTATTTATTCCTCATATAATTTTCCCAAATGGAAGAATCAGAGTATAGCATTCTCCACATCCAAGAGGCCACCATGGTTGTGCAGAGAGAGGCAAAAGCCCGAAGCCCAAGTCCACCTTCCTTCATGGGCAGGCAAATAGTCCCCCAAGCAACATCGTGTCTTGCACGCCCCCAAAGAAAGTCCGCACAAAGTTTATCAATCAACTGGTCAACGCCAGCGGGGTTAAGAGTGTCTGCAAGCCAATAGAGGCTGACGCCCAGAATGACAGATTTCAGAAGCTGGATTCGGCCGGTGAGAGAGAGGGCCTTTGCTTTCTAGCCCCCAAGCAAGGCCCTCACTTTATCCTTCAGGTTCTTGTAGTCATTTCTTCTTCTGTTGGAGGAGCCCAGAGGCATCCCCAATTAGGTAGTTGGCAACGAATGCCTCAGAATGCCAAGCCTCAGAGTGGTGGTGAAGGCATCTTGATAGCATTTGGGGCAGAAGATATTGGTCTTCCTTGCATTAAGCTAGCCCTGAAGTGTTATAAAATGTCTCAAGGACATCTTTATAGCCAGAAGGGAACAAAGATTGCCCTTGCAAAAAAAGAGTAGATCATCCGTGTAAATGAGGTGAGTTGGGGCAGCAGTGCGCCCTCTAACCAGGGGCCTGAGATGGCTAGCAGTCGTAGCTCTTTCCACCAAACACGAGAGTGCCTCCATTCCCAGAGAGAAAAGTAGGGGGCTAAGAGAGTCGCCTTGATGCAGCCCACGCGTCCCCTTGAAGAGACCATGTGGTGAGCCATTCACCATTACCGAGAAGAAAGCAGTGATAATGCAGCATTCGATCCATTTGATCCCCTTATTGTAGAATCCCATAGATTTCAAGGAGTCAAGGATGAACGAGTGCTCAATGGAGTCAAACGCCTTGGACAGGTCAATTTGAGACAAGCCTTGTTGATGCTCGACCGCCGGTCAAATCTGTGCATAATTTTGTGAGCGAGGCGAATGTTGTCACTGATGGAGCGCCCCTTAATGAAAGCAGATTGGTTTAGAGAAATAAGTTGTGGTAGGACTATCCCAAGCCTAGTTGTGATCAATTTTGCAAATATTTTGTAAATCATATTGCAGCAAGAGATTGGGCAGGACCAGAGTCAGGAATGTATGGTTGACTTGTCGCACCATTCCACCGCCACATTGAAGGAACGAGATCGTTGAGCAGATGTCGCCTTTAATGGAGGCCCAGTGTCTCTTGAAGAAGGATCCATTGAACCCGTCAGGTCCTAGCGCTCTTGAGGGAGGGATAGAGTGGACCGCGTCCAAAATTTCATCCTCGGAGAAGGGCCTAGTTAGTCGTATCCTAGCATGGGCAGAGAGCACCCGTTTAGGCATTGGAGGTAGATCCAAGCATGGACGAGGTAACTCCAATCCAAGCAAGGCCGAGTAGTGATCCACGACGACTTTAGAGACCTCAGCCGATCTATCGATAGTCCTACCATGCGTGTCGAGGAGGGACTGAATGTGGTTCCTGGTGACCCTCGTATTAGGGGGGGAGGTGGAAGAATCTAGTGTTACGATTGTCAAGCTTTAACCAACTAATCTGACTCTTTTGCTTACAGACCCATTCCAGGTCTAAGTCCAGCATGTCTACGTGGGTTGTTACCTCCGTCTCTAGCTGCGCAAGGGAGGGATCCAAGGGTTCCATCGCCATGGCATCATTGATGTTGTCCATGATTTTTCGGCTTGCTTAACTTCTGTAAAAACATTCATCTCCTTAGAGGCCAAATCCTTTAGTGATGCCTTGACATTACACATCTTACGTGCAAGGCATAACAACGGGTTCTCGCAAATTGGTATTGCCCAGGCCCTCTCAACAACCTCTTGGTAGCCTGTCCTTGCATCCCAGTAATCAAAACACCTGAATAGTTTGGGATGCTTGACGTCACGGGAGATCTCCACAGTGAGCAAGTGGTGGTCGCTCGAGTGCAGGGGAGAGTAGGATAGATTAGCATGTGGGAAAATGGATATCCAGGAAGAATTAACCAAGGCATGGTCGAGCTGAGCCACGATTCTCGTTGGACCAATGGAAGAATTAGACTAGGATGTGCACTACCAATCGACTCCATGTCAGAGAGGTCGCATTCGTCAATGTAGCGGTTGAATTTCTCCATCGGTTTGGGGGGGAGCGCGACCAACCCTCTTTTCTGAGGCAAAGCGCACGATGTTGAAATCGCCAAGCACCAACCAGGGAACAATAGTAGTGGTGGAGTACCTAAATAGATAATCCCAGAGCTCCGTACGAAGCACATGGCAGTTCTCGCCATACACAACCGAAATATTAAAGTTAAACACCCCTGCTTGGAGCACGACATGGTGATAACTTGTGTGTTGATATCCAACGGAGTGCAGTTCCAGCAGTTAGAGTTCCAAAGAAGGTATATTCTTCCCGTTGTGGTGTTTTTATGGACAGAGGATCACCCATTTGGTAGCATCTTTGTGAACTTTTCCCAATTGTCTGGTCGGATCTTGGTTTTCACTAGACCAATTATTTCCACCTCCTTTGTTTGTAGATCTCGTAGCAAATTTCTGAACTTCCGGGGCTTGTTGAGCCCCTTGGTGTTGCATAATGCAACAAGCATTATGTTTCTTGTAGGGGGTGCAAGCGGCAAGAAGTTCTTTTGGGTGCCCTTGGGCCCTTTTTTTGTGGGTTGCAGTGGTCCAGGACAGATTTTCAACCGTGATTATGAAGGGGACAGTGTTGACCAGCTACACATAGCTCACAGGTTGCTGGTGTAGAGTGGAGTCGTGAACTTCTTCTGCAGAGGGGCTGTTGAGGTCCCGGATGAGGTCCCCATTGCCCCCTACGAGACGGACTGGTTTTTTCTTTCTACTGGATGCAAGCCTCCGCTATAGAAGGCCCCTGGATCCTGGCGGGAAGGAGGGGATGGGTTTACTCAGGGAGGAGACGCGCTTATGGGACCTAGGCAGAGAGCGGTCCAGGCGTACTCCGGAGGAGGGTCTTGGGCCAATTTGGGTATTGCTGCGAGTGGAAGATCCTTCTTCAACCTGAAGTGCCGAGTCCAGGGGCCTCATTGAGCCAAGGGTTGGAGCCGAGAGGGTTGCTTGGGGAAGCAGAGTCGATAGAGGATCAAGGTTCCCGGCTGAAGAAGGAGCCTCCGTAATAAGGCGGGAGGCAGCATCCAAGCTAACAGGGTCACACGACCGGGCGGGGTTGTTTAGCATAGAGGGGCAGTTGTTAGGGAAGTGGCTGAAGGATGCACAACCCCCACAGCGAGGGGGGTTCTACTCTAATTCCACCTCAATCATCTGTCATTGCCCCGAGAATAAGAGGAGGGGTAAGACCTTTGGGGTAATCTTGGATGCATGGATGGAGATACAGCACCTCGCATATCCATTGCTCTAGCCCGAAGCTGTAGGAGCGTCCATGAATAAGGGCATACCCAGAAGGCTAGCAAGCTTATTGAGGATTCCCACCAAGGAGTGGCCTAGGCTTAAGCCATGGAAGCGCACCCAGAGCAGATTTCCGATAGAAGGTTGCGTTCAAGGCACGTACCCGCCTCCCACCGCCTGATAACCGTAAAACATCCGTGGAAGAGCCACGGGCCCCCAGCGAGAATGCGCTGGCAATCCGCTTCAGAAGAGAGCTATAGGTAGTAGAATCCGTTGGGGCAGGGGAAGAGCTCGTCGGAGTCGTCGAGAATCGGAGGAAGAAGCAACCCCACGTACGAGTTCTTGGTTGTTCTTCCAGAAGGGCCCAACACCGTTAGATCAAGAACGAGTACTGAAGGATATGGAGGAAATCCTCAAGCGCATCACGGAAGCATGAGCGTCGTATCGGATACGACGAAGAACGACTAATCGTACTAGTTGTTCGGTGCAGTGGAATTTTAAAAATTTTTATTCGATAAAACCACATGATCCAAGAACAATTCTCGGATCATTTCATCTATAACCACAACAAGTATAATGCAATACCTCTTGAAGCGTGGTTGATTGAGTCTCTAAGAGAAGAGACCTCCTGTCTCAAGTCTGATCGTCGGAGAGATCGCTTACGAGCGTGGGGATGAACCGCGTAGTCCTCGCAATCCAAGAAGTTGATCCAAGCACGGTTGCTCCTGATCTCGTCGCACGAGATCGAACGTCTCCTTCGTGGGCGAAGCACTCGAAGTAGACGAAGAACCGCAGAGCGTCGAAGCGGCGGCACGAAGGCGCGGATGACGACGATTCTCTCCACCAAGGTGGGCGGCCACCAAGAAGAAGGGGGAGAGAGGGCTGTCGAGTATGGAGAAAAAGAGAGAGAGAAGAGTGCTACATAAACATGTAAAGAGAGAGCCAAGAATGCCTCTCTATTTATAGGGTTTTGGGATCCATGGATCTCAATCCATGTGACATATAAAATCAATGGATGAGATTGATTTATGTCAATCCAATGGTCAAGATTGTTGTTGGTAAAAACCATTAACTTGTGATTTAATTTGATAAAAATATATTTGATAAATCAAATAAATATTAATACCATATTAAATCAATCAAATAAGGAGAGAGGAATCAAGAGAGATCAACCTTCCTCTTTGGAAGGGGGGACGGCCACCAATTTCACAAGGAAATTGGTGCCGCCCCCCTCTTTCCAAAAGGGAGGGCAATCTCATGGCAATCCATGAGATTGCACATCTCCTTGAATTTCTCTCTACTTATTTTTCAACAACAATTTGTTGGCATTTTAATTCACCAAAATAATTCTCAATTAATTTTGGGAATATTGCAATCTTGACATTGGAATATTGTGAATCATATTCACCACCCAAAACAAAATGTAATTTACATTTTCAATTAATTAGACAATGTGTATCCAATACACATTAATAATTAATCTACTAATATAAAATATATTTAACTCTCTCTAATACATTATAAATCACATTTATAATATATTATGAATAATTGGATATTGCTATCCACATTATTCTTATCCATAATAATTAAATCACATTTAATTATATTGGATAACTTCTCATACATCATGATAATTAAATCACATTTAATTATCAACTTCTCTTTGCTTAGATCTTATGGAATTTCTCTTAAACCATTTAAGAACATTGCTATTTCTCCTCAGATACTTGGAGATAAGGACAGGGCGATTGTATTGTTCCACGTATAGTGACTTGGATATTGAGATCACATCTCAATTCCAGATCCCATGGACCTCTCACAGATGCTTGATTAAATCAAGACCATATACCTAATCTTCTCATTGCATCTGAATCTCATTCAGATCAATGTCCAGTAAATGGACTAAGATTAGGTCACTTCTCTGATGAGAGGAGTCACTAAAATCCAGACCTGTTTCATCACTCCCTCGGAATGGAAGCGTCATGGTTATACAATCGTTTATGATCAAATCACCCTTCAGGTATTCCCAATACCTGCACATCCTGCATACTGGAAGACTCATGATCATCATGAAGATAAAGATCACTTTTACATTGTCATCTTCATAGTCTGATCATTAAGTTTCTCAATCTTGGTCCTTGGGATATGGTACAGATCATATGCTTTCACAAAGCATATATCTTACCTTCAAATTCATATCATGCTTCTAAAGCATTATGACCATGCATGGAATTTGGTCAATCCTAATACCTCATGAGTGAGCTCATGTCTCCCGGTTCACAAGTGAACCTGTATGATCCCTTTGAGAGATCATATTACTCATATGCCCTTACATGCACACCAGCTCGCCGGTGTATAGACCTTGATTAGGTCATCAACCTATTGGTCTGCCAAATGTACATGCTCAGACATATAGTAATATATATGTCTTTGGTCAGAGGATGTTTGCCTGTGATGTGACAGTATTCATCATAGGTCTTTGGTTATCTTGATCTCGTTAAGTCAACTCATTGACTCAACTAATTTGATACATCCGAATCAATATTCCTATGCAGAGGACCTGCATCAAGAGGTCGATCAGATATCAGTCTAATGAGATGGGATTGCCATCTCCCACTCAGACTGGAGACCACTACTTGTTAATCATTGATGATGCTTGATGAGTCATCTATCTAACTCCTTAGATATTCATCCAAGAATCAGCCTCCATGATTCAATCATTGAATCAGCAGCTACATGATTATCAAGTTGGCCATGGTACATAACCCTTATTGTACAGAGGGACCTTATAGTGCATTCATTCATTCAATATCAGAAAGGGAGTGAAAACAAAATCAATAACTTTTATTGATAAATCATTTATTACAATAACATTTATTGTAGGAATGGTTCGCCTCGGGCTCACATTGCTAACAATCTCTCACTAGCCCTCAGAACCATTCAGGAACAACCCTTAAACCCATACTCATTACTTGCTGGTCAAAAACCTTCTGTGTCTGAGGTTTGGTAAGAGGATCAGCAATGTTGTCGGCGGAGGCCACCTTGGTGATGATGATGTCACCACGCTTTTGAATCTCCTGAATGATGTGGTATTTCTTCTCTACGTGCTTGCTCTTCTGATGCCATCTGGGTTCCTTCGCCTGGGCAATGGCTCTCGTGTTATCACAGAGTAGCGAGATGGAAGTATCAGAGGAAACTATGCCAGGCTCCACACCGCCTCCTTTGCAGCATCCAATGCGGCAATGTATTCGGCTTTTGTTGTTGAATCTGTTGTAGTGTCCTGCTTCTTGCTTCTCCAGCTCACAGCACCATTGTTCAACAGGAACGCAAACCCTGTTGTCGACTTTCGACCATCAATATCCGATTGGAAGTCAGAATCTGTATATCCCAAGACTTGGAGATCACCATCTCCATAGACCAAGATGTAATCTTGCATCCGTCTTAGATATTTGAATATGTTCTGTACTGCATTCCAGTGTTGTTCTCCATAGCAGGATTGGTAACGACTTACCACTCCCACTGCATGGCAGATATCTGGCCTAGTACACATCATGGCATACATTAAGCTTCCTACAGCTGATGCATAAGGACATCCAGCCATGGCCTTCTTTTCCTCAACAGTTTGAGGAGCCATTCCTTTAGACAGGTGGATACCATGTCTCAAGGGTAGGAATTCTTTCTTGGAACCATCCATACGGAATCGTTCAAGAATTTTCTTAATGTATCCTTGTTGTGACAATCCCAATATCCTCTTTTCTCGGTTTCTGAACAGCTTCAGACCCAAGATGTAAGAGGCTTCTTCAAGATCTTTCATCTCAAAGGTATAACACAACCAAATCTTCACACCGGTCATCATCCCTGTATCATTCCCAATGATAAGGATGTCATCTACATAAAGCACGATGAACACAATGGTGCTCCCACTAAGCTTCTTGTACACACAAGGTTCATCAGGATTCTGCACAAAATCATAACTCTTTATGGTTTCGTCAAATCTGATGTTCCAGCTACGAGAAGCTTGCTTGAGCCCATAGATGGATTTCTTCAGCTTGCATACTTTGCCATCCTCAGTCATGAAGTCCTGGGCTGCTCCATGTAGATATCCTCCTCGAGGTATCCATTGAGGAAAGTCGTCTTGCCGTCCATCTGCCAGATGTCGTTGTCAAGATATGCAGCTATAGCTAGCAATGCCCTGATGGATTTAAGCATAGCCATAGGAGAGAACGTCTCATCGTAGTCGCTGTCTTCTCTCTGTATGTAGCCCTTGGCTACGAGTCGTGCCTTAAAAGTCTCTACTTTCCCATCAGGTCCCCTCTTTCTCTTGAAGATCCATTTGTACCCAATGGGTTTCACCCCTTTAAGTGGATCCTTTAGGGTTCATACACCATTCTTATGCATGGAGTCAATTTCTGACTTCATTGCTAGCATCCATCTATCCATGTCATGATCCGCGGGTGCTTCATCAAATGAAGTAGGATCATTGTCAGTTTCACTTGATACATAGAATCTATATCTTTCAGGTGGTGCAACCACCCTCGAACTCTTTCGAAGAGGTATGGGTGTTTCATCTTTATTTACTTCTTCAGTTTCTGGTTCAGGAAGCTCAGAGTCCTCAGGGGACTCAATGAGTTACTCTACTTCACTTTGGTCTTGACCTTTAAGGAAATCATCCTCCAGAAATTTCACATCTCTAGAGACAAAAACCTTTTGGGTCTCATGGTCATAAAGTTGGTATCCAATACCATCTTTCATATACCCAATGAAGTAGCACTCACGAGAGCGAGATTCTAGCTTACTTGCATCCACATTCTTTGCATGGACCAAGCAACCCCAAACCCTCAAGTGGTTAACACTAGGTTTGGTTCCATATCAGAGCTCATGAGGAGTCTTAGGTACAGATTTGCTAGGAATCTTATTCAGGATATATATTGCAGTCTCTACTGCATATCCCCAGAAACTAAGTGGTAAATGTGCTTTGCTCATCATTGAACGAACCATATCCATGATGGTTCTGTTGCGTCTTTCAGCAACACCATTAAGTTGGGGAGTTCCAGGAGGAGTGAGATTGGAAATAATTCGATTCTCTTTAAGGTATTCCTTAAATTCATCTGATAGGTACTCGCCACCTCGATCAGATCGAATTCGTTTAATCTTCCTATCTGTTTGGTTCTCAACCAAAACCTTGAACTCTTTGAACTTTTCAAAGGTTTCAGACTTATGACGCAATAGGAAGATAAACCCGTATCGCGAATGGTCATCAATAAACGTCAAATAATATCGATATCCATTTCGAGTCGCGGTACTGAAGGGGTCGCATACATCAGTATGTATTAGGTCAATAATACCTTCACATCTTGTAACCTTGTTACGGAAAGGCATCCTGGTCATTTTACCTCGAATACAATGTTCATAGGTAGGTAAAGACTGAACCTGTAGAAAATCCAAAGGTCCATCCTTCATCAATCTATTGATCCTATCAACAGATAAATGACCAAGCCTTTGATGACAAATCATGTTTGAATGATTTATATTACTCCTGGATCTTTTAGGGTTTTTATTAGTGGTTGTAACATTCATGACATGCTCATTAATGCACAATTCATAGAGTCCTCCAGAAGTCAAAATACCCTCTGCAATATATTTATCATAATGATTTATGACTAATTTATTACAAAATAGGAATGAATATCCACTTCTAACTAGCTTAGATACAGATATTAAATTCCTTCTGACTTCAGGTACATAAAGACACTCTTTAAGTACTAGGACTCTTCCACTAGATAATGATAGTCGACAAGTCCCGACGGCGACTGCTGAAACACTTGCATCAGATCCCATCTGGATGACTATCTCCCCTTCTTCAAGCTTTCTAATTTCCTGAAACAAATGCAACAAATTGCATACATGAACAGAAGCACCAGAATCAACAACCCAACTTCCTTCTCGTCCAACGAGAAAGCTGGTTTCAATGATAAAAGTAGATTCATACCTACTGGGGCTTTACCTTTGTCGACCGACTTCAGGTAATCCGGGCAATTATGCCTCCAGTGCCCCAGCTTCTTGCAGTGGTGACAGACGTCGGTTTTCTTTAACGCCATTAAAGTGGATGCATTGGAAGATGAGCCAACACTTTGTCCCTTCTTCTTTCTCTTCTGGGTCGGGCCCTTCCGAGAACCTTGCTTCCGACCGCGCTTCCCTTTGACCTGTGCAACCATTGCAGTGCCAGTGGGACCATCTTTCTTCATTACGTCTTCTGCAGACTTTAATGCAGCAAGAAGCCCAGCATTTGTCAGTTCCAGCTTATTCATGTGGAATGACACCACAAAGTTATTGAAAGATTTGGGCAGTGACAGCAGAATGAAATCGGATTGCATGTCTGCATCCATCGTTACCCCCAGAGTCTCAAGTTCCGACAAGTACCCAAACATTTTGAGTACATGTTCACGGACCGAAGTCCCTTCCTGCATCTTGCAGCAAACCAGTTCTTTCATAACATTGTACTGCTGGGTGCGGTTAATATCACCAAACATATACTTTAGATTCTGCATGATATCCTCGCAAGTACTCATCTCCACATGTTGTTTCTGGAGAACATTGGAGAGAGAACCCAAGATGTAGCACCTAGCCAAGACATGATCTTCATCATACTTGTCATTATATGCTTTATCTTTCTTAGATTTAAGGTTTTCAAGTTTGTTTTCAGAGAGCACGTAGCTGATGCGCTCTGCCGAAAGCACAAACTCCAAATTACGGATCCAATCTGAGTAATTTGATCCGGTCAATTGCTTGACCTCCAGAAGCCTGCTCAGTAGGTTCATGGCCTTCATTTTCTGAAATTGAGAATGCACTATATTAGAACATATAATCATATATTCAATTTTATGATATTTGATTAAGGCATTTTAAATCAAATTAGTCTTGCTATGTCAACTATGAAAGTTTATTCCCTTATTCACTTTCAAAGTAGGAGATATACTTACCGATATATCTCAAGCAAGAACTGGGATCTCCTATTTATCTTTGTCATATCCCAATAATATGAGAACATATGACTCCAATAAAGAGAAGCGGGAACACATTCCGCCTTGCAAGTCCAACTTGCATTTCCTAATTCGGTCTTTAATACCCGAGCCCACCACCCCTAAGGTGATGTTGACTCATCATTAATTGAACCAACCGTCAACAGGAATACAACTCGGTATGCGCAATCCAATATCTCCCCAATAGTATGAGGACCCGATATTGGGGTCACTACGCATACGTCCTTACTCTTTCGAGAAGCGACGAGCCCGATCCAAATGGATCATATGCGGGAGCTGTCACTTCGGACAGGCGTCTCCCACATATAATATTTGGCGACGAAACCCTTCGCCTTGACGGGAGACCATGGATGTCACTTATGTGATCCTCCATCTCTTATTCAAATTTAATTAATTACTATGAATCACATTCATATAATTAATTCTTCCAAGGGAATTATTAACTCTAATCATATTAGAGTATTCTTAATTGGATATAATTAACTTAATCATATTAAATCAATTATCAATCCAATTTAATCAATCAAACCTAATTTTATGCTTGAATATATATATATGGTATTATTCTCAAAGTACGTATTAATTCGTATTTTAATAATTAGAAAAATACATCATAATCCCTCGGATATTATCCCGGCCCTACCCGCTGTCATGGCCAGTACCGGCAGGAGTGGAACGGACCGCATACGTTGCAACCCGCTACCCCAGCGATCCCCGACTAGACACCATATCCGCCTCGGGAAAGGATAATGCCAAATTGATTAATTTGTACTTGAGATGATCATCGGTTCTTCAACCGAAATTATACCATATAGTAATCAAAACAATTTTGATTATAAGGAAATTTGCTAGACAAATTCCCAATCCTATTCAAGCAAGAAGTTTGATGATTGTGATTTCAATTATGATTTAGATCAAATCTAATCAATTAATTGATTGGGGACAAGTCAATTAAGGAAATAATCATTCTCTAATATTTCAAAAATATTTTCCATAATTATTTCTTGAAATTAACAATTAATTTCATTAATTGACAATCACATGGTTCTTGATTAGGAAAGTAATTTCAGCAGTGACCCCTACTTACTAAAATTAGCATATCTCAGTCAATTTAACTCCAAATTAAGCAAAGTTAATTTCTAAAGTTTGTTAATTTGATTTAGGACAGAAACCAAGTGATGTTTCATGCATTTCGAGGCAAGTCTAAACAGTAATTAACATTTTAATCACGTTCAGATTTACAGCTCCCGCAACAGTGCATACATGTTCATTAAAACGACCATATCTCGAGCATACGAAATCCGATTTACGCAAACTCAGATCCTATGGTTTCCTTATTTAATGGGGAACAAAATCCAAGTATTAAATTCGTCTTTAACAATTTAAATAGTGCCGAATTTATTTACTAAACAGATATGCGAAATCAAATGCGATGAAAACTTTCGCGACCTTAACGAACCCAAGTCGTCCTCGGTTAGTGAATCACTATTCGAAACCGTCGACCTAAGGCTCTGATACCACTTGAAGGATATGGAGAAATCCTCAAGTGCATCATGGAAGCGTGAGTGTCGTATCGGATACGACGAAGAACGACTAATCGTACTAGTTGTTCGGTGCAGCGGAATTTTAAAAAATTTTATTCGATGAAACCACATGATCCAAGAACAATTCTCGGATCGTTTCATCTATAACCACAACAAGTATAATGCAATATCTCTTGAAGCGTGGTTGATCGAGTCTCTAAGAGAAGAGACCTCCTGTCTCAAGTCCGATCGTCGGAGAGATCGCTTGCGAGCGCGGGGATGAACCGCGTAGTCCTCGCAATCCAAGAAGTTGATCCAAGCACGGTTGCTCCTAATCTCGTCGCACGAGATCGAACGTCTCCTTCGTGGGCGAAGCACTCGAAGTAGATGAAGAACCGCAGAGCGTCGAAGCGGCGGCACGAAGGCGCGGACGACGACGATTCTCTCCACCAAGGTGGACGGCCACCAAGAAGAAGGGGGAGAGAGGGTTGTCGAGTATGGAGAAAATGAGAGAGAGAAGAGTGCTACAATAGCATGTAAAGAGAGAGCCAAGAATGCCTCTCTATTTATAGGGTTTTGGGATCCATGGATCTAAATCCATGTGACATATAAAATCAATGGATGAGATTGATTTATGTCAATCCAATGGTCAAGATTGTTGTTGGTAAAAACCAACAACTTGTGATTTAATTTGATAAAAATATATTTGATAAATCAAATAAATATCAATACCATATTAAATCAATCAAATAAGGAGAGAGGAATCAAGAGAGATCAACCTTCCTCTTTGGAAGGAGGGGGGGACGGCCACCAATTTCACAAGGAAATTGGTGACGCCCCCCTCTTTCCAAAAGGGAGGGCAATCTCATGGCAATCCATGAGATTGCACATCTCCTTGAATTTCTCTCTACTTATTTTCCAACAACCTTGACATTGGAATATTGTGAATCATATTTACAACCCAAAATAAAATGTAATTTACATTTTCAATTAATTAGACAATGTGTATCCAATACACATTAATAATTAATCTACTAGTATAAATTATATTTAACTCTCTCTAATATATTATAAATCACATTTATAATATATTATGAATAATTAGATATTGCTATCCACATTATTCTTATCCATAATAATTAAATCACATTTAATTATATTGGATAACTTCTCATACATCATGATAATTAAATCACATTTAATTATCAACTTCTCTTTGCTTAGATCTTATGGAATTGCTCTTAAACCATTTAAGAACAATGCTATTTCTCCTCAGATACTTGGAGATAAGGACAGGGCGATTGTATTGTTCCACGTATAGTGACTTGGATATTGAGATCATATCTCAAATCCAGATCCCATGGACCTCTCACAGATGCTTGATTAAATCAAGACCGTATACCTAATCTTCTCATTGCATCTGAATCTCATTCAGATCAATGTCCAGTAAATGGACTAAGATTAGGTCACTTCTCTGATGAGAGGAGTCACTAAAATCCAGACTTGTTTCATCACTCCCTCGGAATGGAAGCGTCATGGTTATACAATCGTTTATGATCAAATCACCCTTCAGGTATTCCCAATACCTGCACATCCTGCATACTGGAAGACTCATGATCATCATGAAGATAAAGATCACTTTTACACTATCATCTTCATAGTCTGATCATTAAGTTTCTCAATCTTGGTCCTTGGGATATGGTACAGATCATATGCTTTCACAAAGCATATATCTTACCTTCAAATTCATATCATACTTCTAAAGCATGATGACCATGCATGGAATTTGGTCAATCCCAATACCTCATGAGTGAGCTCATGTCTCTCGGTTCACAAGTGAACCTGTATGATCCCTTTGAGAGATCATATTACTCATATGCCCTTACATGCACACCAGCTCGCCGGTGTATAGACCTTGATTAGGTCATCAACCTATTGGTCTGCCAAATATACATGCTCAGACATATAGTAATATATATGTCTTTGGTCAGAGGATGTTTGCCTGTGATGTGACAGTATTCATCATAGGTCTTTAATTATCTCGATCTCGTTAACTCAACTCATTGATTCAACTAATCTGATACCTCCGAATCAATATTCCTATGCAGAGGACCTGCATCAAGAGGTCGATCAGATATTAATCTAATGAGATGGGATTGCCATCTCCCACTCAGACTGGAGATCACTACTTGTTAATCATTGATGATGCTTGATGAGTCCTCTATCTAACTCCTTAGATATTCATCCAAGCATCAGCCTCCATGATTCAATCATTGAATCAACAGCTGCATGATTATCAAGTTGTCCATGGTACATAATCCTTATTGTACAGAGGGACCTTATAGTGCATTCATTCATTCAATATCAGAAAGGGAGTGAAACAAAATAAATAACTTTTATTGATAAATCATTTATTACAATAACATTAAATGTAGAAATGGTTCGCCTCTGGCTCACATTGCTAACAAGTACCCAGGTATAATCCTGGCCCTTGGTTATATTCGAAGCATCACCCAACCAAAGCCATCTGAGCTTCCACATGCCACACAAAGGATGGCCCGATCCGCAGACGTAAGTGGGTAAATTTCGTAGGCATCCTTCGTTTTTTTATTTGCTAAGTAGCCCTATAAATATTTTATCCCATTTCAAAAATATTGGATAATATGCATGTAACCCTTGACTATCTGATATTGCACTTTAGTCATCAACCATGTCATCTCACGTCCCACATGCTTGGGCAAATTGCATGTATAAACATGCACCTTTTATAATTATGTTTTTATATAAAAAGTTCGAATATTAGTTATAAATTTATGGGTCATTTGCATTGTCCCCCTATGTTTGTATTTAATTACAAATATGCCCCTACTAGTTCATTAATTTTTGTGTATGTTTTTCCATTTATTAAAAATAACGGTCGTGCTCCAAAAATTCTCAAAAAATAGGTTTAAGTTCCTGCTTGGTTGTAGTTTCACATTATATTTTTAGATCAACATTTTAAGACTTTTTTCCGATTTTATAAAAATAAAAAGAGCCCAGATATTCTATGTTTGCTTTAAAAAATCCAAAAAATATAATACCATGTTTAAAAATTCCCCAAAAAATATTATATGTTTATTATAGTATATAGTACACCCATGCCAAAAATCCCTAAAATAGAAAAAGAAAATGAGAAAAAAAATAAAAGCTCCATAATCATATAAAAAAAATTCTAAAACCCCAAAAATATTTCTCCCTACTTTGTAATTACATATATATATAATTGATTTGGAAGAATTTTGGACCTTTTGCTATTTTTAAATCCCAAATAAATTAAGCATATTTATTTAATCCCTGTTTTGGATATTCTTGACTTTTAAAATACCTAAAAATTAGCAAAATTGCTTTAAAAATTATAAAATAGTAAAAATTGTAAAAAAAACATAAAAACATTTATTTTTGTTATTTTTGAACTACTTTTATATATATTTATAAGTATATTATCCTTTAGTGTAATATCTCTATATCTAGTAATATATAAGTATAATATTATTTATTATTATAAAATTTTATAATTACTTTTAATATATATATTTATAAAAAAACTTAATATAACATTATTACTTATTAAAAATATTTTTATATATATTTGTAAAAACCCACATTTATTGATTAATTGTGTGCAAACCTATATACATTTATATATATATAATATTAAGTGCTACACCGTGTTGCTTTCCTATGTTCGACACCCTACTTTGCTTGTCACTATATACATTTATAGGGTCTATAATAAATTTTGATTCACACATGCTTCTTTCATTGATTGATATCTATTGTGTGGGTTGATTGTTGTTTTGATCTCTTGGTCTTTTAGAGGAGTAACCTCAACGACTTTGCTTCCGCCTTGTATGGAGCGTATGACTCTCTCCTCTGATTATAGTGGTTCAACAAATGGTGTCGTTGTCGGGGAGCAACGGATTGCAGCACATTTTGTGTATAAATGCATATTACTCTTCCTTTATTTTTTGCTTGTTTTATTTTGATAATCATTTGACTGTTCTAATCCTCTTTTCTTACTGTTCTTTCCCGTGAGGGAATGCTTGGTGACGGATATCTCTTAGGAGGTGGACGCACCCGAGGAGAGCGGAGGTTGACCTTCTCTTGTGAGCCAACTAGAAGAGAGCAAGAGAGAAGAGCAAGGAGTGGAAGAGAGCGAACCGGCTTAGTTTTTATTTTCCGATGTGTGAGGAGAATGATTTATTTCTACAAGATAATTTGTAATTAATTGGATACTGCCACACTTAGTGAGGTCCAGTGCCTGGGTGTCTTTTCACCAGGGGGTCTCGTTGCGGTTTTTCACATTTTTTCGTCTTCTTTTGTTTAATTTTACGAGTTTTTGAGCTTTCTACCCTTGTTTATATTTATTTTCTGTGAGTGAGCCCTTAGACATTAGGTTGCTTGAGTCGATAGCTAGGTCCAAAGCCTAAATAACATTGCATGTGCCTATAGTGATACGCAGTTGGACTTAGTCAAAATTAATTATTGATTATTTGGATATGAGATCGAGCACCGAGAGAAGTACAATGCAGCGCTTGTAGGATTCGTTGTGTCGGACACCGGTGTACTTCCGAGATCAGACTTTTGGATCTCATTTCTGAATAATTGACATTTGGTTCTTCCCGATCATAACAACTACTGTTTAGGACATTTTCTCACTTTTGCATATCGTCATATAGTGTAATTATTTCAATTCGGTCTTGTATCCCACATGGAGAGAGTTGGGAAGCACTGTAAGTAATTCTAACTTTGCATGCATCATTAATCACTAAGGTAAGATTTCCATCTTAGTGACGACTTGCACAGCTTTTTCACTTTCTCCCCTTGTGTTTATATCACTTTGGACATAAAGAAGAAATAAAAAAAATCATTTGGTGGCTTGCTCTGAAAAAATACTTTAAAAATTTAAAATCCGAAAATTAAAAAAGGAATTGCTAAATAAACTTGACCTTAATTAAAATTTATAATGAACCCTTCTTTGTTTGGGGTTCATAAAGCCCTCATTATTTTCAGGTACACTCCATACAGAGTGAGGTGCGGTCTGCTAAGGATTAGAGCTAAAAATCCAGTCTGTAACTGCCTTGTGTATCGCTTGGATTACCGAAGTATTGGCGCTTCTATCATATGTGACCGAGTAGGGCCTCGTCGAGCACAGTGTTCCCACCATTTGTGGAGCATTCGACTTGGTCTGGAGTACTAAGCCTAGGCCACTCCCTCACGGGTATGTCTGTCTCTGTCGATTTACGTCCAAGTAGGACCTTGCACGCTCACGGGTGATTCCGTTGCGAGCGAGGTCCGAAGTATTGGTTTCGTCTATTGGCTTCCTCACTAATTCTTTGGCTGAGTACGGATCCAGGAAGGGTTACAAAGACCTCAAAAATGCAGACTACATGTTATAAAGGAGGAGGACAAGTACGGGATACTTTTCTAGCAGTACTCTCATTCCTATAGGGTTAGTGTACTTAAGGGCTTGTTATAAGATTGTTGAACATGATGTATACAAGATCATTGAGCTTCACTTATTTCAAGTGATCTCTTCTCTTTATATAGGCGTATATAAAGAAATATGCAAGGTTTGACATAAAATAAAAACACTAACATAAAAATATGTAATGCTTAGGGCAAAGCAGCGTCATGTGTAAAGCAAATAATCCAAAGTAAAAAAAGGCTCACACTTGAGGCTTATGCCTCTGCCTCACCTCAGTCGCCTCACGCCTCAGCTATGCCTTACAAAATTGAGGGGCATGCCACAACAAGAGCATCGAGATGTCGATTTTTAAAACCTATGCATCATGGAAAAATTCGTGCACGTCGAGATGTCAATTTTTAAAACCTATGTTGCTAGTAATCATGGTTTTGGTAAACTGAATTGTGCGCTTATCTTTCTTTTCCTAAAAAGGAGGCTTCAGCAAAAGTAAAAGACTTCAGGTCGATTGCACTTTCCAATGTGTTTATTTGGCAATAGCAGAAGTGTTGGCTAACATTTTACAGTAGGGGTACACATGGTTGGTACACATGGTTGGTTTCGTTTTATTAATCTACTGGATCGGATTGAATATTTTTGAATCCATTAAATTATGGATTAGGTCGGATGATATTAAAAAACAATCCCATCCTATTCATTAATAAAAATTTAAGTAATATATTGGATTTTTATCACACGTGGCTTTCGTAACTTTTGTAATATTACATATGCCCATCCCTTTTTTGTAATATCAATTGTGTTCACAATTTTCTATCCTTTTATAATATCGATTATGCCCTTATTTTATCTTAACATAAGGGCAGCTTAGTGAATTTTGTCAGAAGATATGGGCGCAATTGATATTGCAAAAAAGAAAAAGGCATAAGTGATATTACAAAAGTTAAAAAGGTACCAGTGGTAAAAATCCTAATGTATATAATAACTTATATGATGCTATATCATGCACTTAAATTATAAATAACAATGAATGAAGAACATATTTTTTATTTAATTCTATTAAATTCCCTCTCTTCTTCCCAAATCCCTAGCATCCATTTCTTCTTTATAAATCTACAAACCACCCGGTTTTCTTTCTAAATCTTCAAACCCAACCCTAGTCGTTGCCAATAACTTAAAGTCAAAAACCTAATCTTTCACAAACACACAACCCCCCACGTCCTTCCCCCATGCAGGACACCAGCGCCGCACTCCCTCCTACATGCAATTGTGTTGCAATGCCCTCCCTCCCCCATGCATGCAATTAGGCGTGTTAAGAAAACTCAAGCTCAATGAGCTCAACTCGGATTCACAATAAAAGCTTGTGAGTCATATTTGAAAAACTATTAAGTCTGATTCCGAGTCAGATAAATAACTCGTTAGGATTATCGAGCCAAGATCTAGTTGAAACGTGCTCAACTCGCTAATTCGGTTAGATAAAGAAATTTAATTTTGTTAGATTTCTAATATATTTTCTATTTCATATGTGCTATCATGATGCATGAAAAATGATTATGATGAGCAAGTTGTGCAACATTAACAAAATACTCGGAGTCGTGTCATATGTTATATCCATACTTGGTTGGTTCCTTGTT